>JABWIB010005770.1:0-16398 GCA_016617825.1 Platyplectrum ornatum
CCCCCTTACTTGATGCTCACTACCACTTCACCTCTGTCTGCTCTTCCTCCCTGGATAACACATCTCCATTGTTAAATACTGGTTGTGCATTGAACATCAAATCCCACTCCAATTTTCTAATGTCAGTTCGAGTGTAGTAGCTTGTGAAATCTGTCTATACTGGTAAACTATGCAGAGCTACCAGCTTCTTGTGGAACAGTTTTCATATGTTACATATTGTTTATAAGCATTCTGTATACAGTACAGCTTCCTCTCTCTCCATAACAAGCCACATGGGGAATTCCCATTCCCTTAAGACTAGTAACTTCAGGCATCTCCTATATGTCTTAAGTCATACAGACGTGACCCAACTCAAGTAGACTTTTCCGAATCGTTTCCAAAATCAGTCCTTATGTGACCCGTAATCCTTAGCCGTCTACAGACATTTACATATCCAGTGAAATAGTTGCTGGTGTTTGTATTTTATGTGCAACATATAATATATTGTAAATACACTTTCTGTGGTCAGAATATATGTATTTGTTTTGTTTGACCTGGATTAAATCATGTTTTGTGTATAATCTGTGTGGATAGAAAGCTGCCTTGTAAAGGCTGTAGGAGACATCCACGATTATTGCTCTGCCATGTTAAATATACTTGTATTATTCCGCTTTGACCTTCTGATCCAGTTTATTTGCTTAGCGGAGTTCTTTTTCCATGAATTGAACATTTTTGTACGTCCTGGCTGTGCTCCTGTACATATTAACTTGTGTTTCTTCCCTATAAAGAATACTGCCAGCCCCTGGTTACATCAACCCACACCAGTGACTTCAGCAGACNGCCTTCTAATGGGTCACCTCCCGGTGCGTCCATCCAGTGCCGACCCTCATCGCCCGCTCAAACTGGCTACACATTCGAGTCCACCCTTNTCTAAAGCCTCAGCAGATCACCATAAAGAGTAAGCTGTTCGTCACGTTTCCATGTTGAGNTGTTATGCCGTGTACCTGCAGTTATTTCAGGATTAACCACCCAAATGTTTTTCTGTCTCTACAGAGATCTTGAGAAGAAGACTTTCAGTGAACCAATGCGCTCAGGTTCCTCAGTACCTGTAAAGTCTGAGCATGAACACAGCCGAGCACACTCTGGGAAAGACAGCCATGTTCACAGACCTTACATGGAGCCTGTACTGAGCCACACCAAACTGCACCGCTCCGTGCCGGAGTCTGCCGAGAGGCAGAATAAGTATAAAGATGAGCATAGGAGAATCCTGCAAGAAAACAGTGACGCGCCTTCCTATCCCTTGAAGATGAAAGCACACGAAAACGAACGCGACGGCTACTCTAGAGTAACCCCCATCGTGTCTTGCAGCCCCAAAAGTAACCTGGTAAAACAAGAAAATAACGTCGAGCGCCCGATTTCAGATTTATACAAGATAAAAAACTTGGCCCCGCAAAGTCTGCCACAAAGCAACTATTTCACCACATTGTCCAACAGCGTAGTGAACGAGCCTCCAAGGTCATTCACGTCTAAGGAAGCAGTAAACGTGTTCTCTGAAAAGCAGAACGCCAGCTCTTCTTCATCCAACGCTTCTACTATTAATTCTTATATGTCGTCATTGTCTAAGCCACCTCCTTTAATTAAACACCAACCGGAAGATGGATCAGTGAGCAAATTNAATGAGCAGCTTCCTCAACAGGTGGCAACACACACAATTACTTCCTATAGAGGAGACAGCAGAAGTCCAACTCAATTATCCATTTCCTCCTCAAACGCACTCCGTAGCATGCCCGCCCTGCACCGGGCACCCGTTTTCCATCCTCCAATTCACCACAGCCTTGATCGNAAGGATGTTGGTTATAGCAATCTCTCTCCGCCAACCCTAACTCCAGTGCAGCCAGTAACAAGCGGAGGGAAAATCCCAGAGCTTCAGAAGCCTCCGACTTTAGTCCCCGAGCCTAAAGAAGGTGCCGCAACTTACAAGAAGGGTGCTGAGAAGCCGGGACAGGAAGTGTGGAAAACCATCGAGAAGCAAAACCACAGCAAAATTCAGTGGNTGCCAGAGAAAAATCATGTGAAGGTGCCGTCAGCAACCGCATCTGTCATTGTACGCCCACCATCATCTAGTGCAAAATACGATTGCACGCCAGCAGCTCAGGCTGTCTCCAAGGAGCGAGCNGGCGAAAGATCTTCAGCTGGAATCAATCAGTCTGATAGCTCAAAGCCCTTAGAAGCCAGAGAGAATATGAGGATTTCCCAATCAATTATAAATTCAGACAGCGCTCATGTGCTCTATGAAAAGAACTCTCACGCTCCCTCCCATAGCATTCCCAGTTCATCCCCACCTGCAACGAATATAATGTGCAGCACTAAAACTGACGTGACCACATCAGCCCCCACCACCACAAGCGTGTCCACGGGCTGCGGGTCAGAGGTCACTTACTCTTTGTCCAATACGGTTTTGACTTGTACCGTGATAGAAAGCCCCAGTTCCGTCGCCGCAAGTCAGCCTGTGACGCAAACGCAAGAGAGCATAGTTAATGCCACAGCCTCAACCACTCCAGCCACCACCAAGACAGCCGGTGCAATTCAACCCAACGCTTCATATCCTGCCTCGAGTGACTTCATACATTTGAAAAAGCACAAGGCAGCATTGGCTGCAGCCCAGTTGAAGAGCACTAATGTTAGTGATCCAGAGGCCATCGCTGTGAAGAGCTTTCCAGCCTCGGGCTCTCCAGAGAGCAGTGTACCCAGCAGCTCTGCAAATGCAGTAATCTCTGCGGGCAATGGGCAAGCGGCCGCCCAATGCAGCCAGCCGAATTACCACACAAAACTGAAAAAGGCCTGGCTTACCAGACATTCAGAAGAAGATAAAAACACTAACAGCAGTAAGCCAGAGAGCGCAGGCAGCACCATAGTCTCTGANATCATTAAACCTTGTAGCGTCAATCTCATCGCTTCAACCTCTAGCGAACTCCAGAACAACCTAGACCTTCGAGTGCAGGATGACAAGTCCCCCAAGGAGGATAGGCTTACGAGGAGGAGGGTCAAAAGGACTTACGAATCTGGCTCGGAAAGTGACGACTCAGATGAAAGCGAGAGCAAGTCTGGACAAAGGCTGAAACGTCAGCCTAAGCCAACGTACAAAAAGAAGCAAAATGATATGCAGAGGCGAAAAGGTGACACAGACAAAGAGGAGGAAATNAAACCCAATGGTATTCTAAGCCGCAGTGCCAAGGAGAAGAGCAAACTGAAGCTGCAGAGCAATAGTTCCAGCAGTAAGTATGGTCTCAGGCTCCATTTTTATTTGTTGATTTGAAAAAAAAATGAAATAAAAAGACTGGCCATAGCAATGCTCTGATACAAAATATCCACTTCAGGCCTATTCAGTCGTTAGCCGGAGTCTCCTAATTGTTGTTCATTGTGGTTTTGTTGTGTCATTTGCATAGTAAACCACAGCCNGTTCAGGCATCCCTCAGTGTGCACATGTGAAAGAGTCCTGTTTGAAGCAAGTGCTGAGGCTGTAATAAAAGCATTAGAAGGTGGCAAGTCCTTTCATCATGAGACACAAGTTGTTTGCCAGTTTATAAACATCTTTGTTAGTACATGAATTAGGGCATGTTGCTAATGTCAGGATTACTATGTGCATGTTTTAAATAGATTTGTACTCGCTATGCTCAGGGCTTCGCAGGGTCATTGCACTCTCATGTAGAAGGAAGCTCTGCCCAATATGTTTTGGGTTTCCTTGTATAGCAGAGGAAAGCCGCCTGAACAGCTGCAAGGTTTGTAGGTTACAGCCACCCTGTAAGGAGTCACACTCGGTNACGTTGCACAGCAGGATAGCTTGTGAATTACACCCTCTTAATGTGCTTGTTTTCACTGCATATCTGTCACTTGTGTGACGTGAATCACTTAGCAAGTGTCCCCTTTAAATTGTAAAAAGTTTCCATGTCCATTAAAGGCTTCAGCCGCCCCCTTCCCTCCATCTCACAACAAAACACCATGTGATGCACGTAATATACTCTCTCCCGGTTCATTTCTGTGTCCACACTTGAACTAAGTGTTTAAAACCAGCTACTATTTCATGTATGGAGACCTGCAATCACATCTTAAAGGCGAGCATTCATACGACTTATTTTTACTGTATGCTGCTGGCTGTAACTCCTGAAATTAGCCTGTGAACTGTTTATCTTACTGCAGGGTATTTTCTTTGTCTGTGATTTGAGTGCTGCTGGAAATATAACGAAAACCACAGCTATTCCTGTTCCATAGGCAGTCAGATTTCTGAGCTTGCAATTAAGCTGTTGACATGAAAATCATATAATGAATAAAAGGGCTGCTAAATAAATGCCTTGCCAGTAGGAGTAGAAGCTGATTTATATAATGAACCTGGTATTTTCTATTCATAATACATAAAGCAGCGCTGATTTTGTAATGCACTTTGGGAATCTTTAAGTATGTAGTATGTCTTTTTTGGTCAGAGTGTAGCTGATATTTATCAGTGATACTACCCAGTGTTCCCTTCCGGCACCCAACACTTGTTTGTACAAATGCAGAATGGCAAATACAAAGTCCTAAAACTTTGCATTAGCAGCTATGATGGCCCAGGCACTATGCGGGTGGTGCTATGGCATCATGCCATTGTTGTTTACAAAACATAGTGTTCCACAGTGGAAAGAGCAAGAACAAGAGAAGTGAGAAAACAGCAAAGATAAGTGAAGATTGAAACTGAACAAAGAGATTGAGTGTTGAAAGGAGAAAAAGCGTAGGACAGGGGAAAAAGTATAGGACAGGTGGTGAAAAGTGGTCTGGGGACATAGAGTGTCACCAGATGAGGACTGGAGCAATTCCTAAATAACCTTTCTGGATGATTGGTCTGAACAATAAGGTCTCCTGTTACAAAGTTAGAGAAGGTGTAATACATCAGAGCCTTAATGTCCTTTTCAAGGNTCTCAATCTCAAAATAGCCAACCATGTCTATTTCTCATCACTACCAGTAGGTGCAGTACATCAGTAATCATTGGTGCAATCTAAACCATGTCCTTAGGGTGTTGAAGCACCGATACCTGCTGTGATTTGACATTTCATAGTAATGCAGATGTCTGGGCTCTTGTCGTTGTAAAATGTTCATAACTGCAGTATGTTTTTTATGTAAGAACAGTCATTGTTAAATCCATAGCCCTGAAGTAAATGAAATGTTGAATATCTGGTGCGGTGGGTGGTAAGGAATGTAATATCTGACCAGTGCCAGGACTTCACATTCATGGCATTCATTTTTTATTAAATGGTAACATTCTTTCAAGCAAGATTTCTTGAGTTAAGTTTTCTATAGTTTTTTGCACCTTTCTCTGCTGANGTGTTGTGATGTGGTTTCAGATGGCATACCTCGTTCAGTATTAAAAGACTGGCGGAAAGTGAAGAAACTCAAGCAGACCGGAGAATCCTTTCTGCAAGATGACTCTTGCTGTGAGATTGGGCCAAATTTACAGAAATGCAGGGAATGCAGACTGATCCGCACCAAAAAGGGAGACGAGTCCACCCACTCCCCTGTGTTCTGCAGATTTTATTATTTCCGAAGGTAACCACGAGTTTTCCTNGCTGGGTTATAGTTGAATTTGACAGAATCAAATAGATAATTTGATAGAAGAATCATAGCAACAAATTCACACAAAGTACAGTTCTGTCTTGTTCCTATAGGTCAGTGTTGGTCCTGCTGATAGTCTTCAGGGTCTACATATTGGGGTTCAAGACATTAAGAAATGCTTATGCAATACTATACCAGCAGCCATTTTACATGGTTTTTATAAGTTGTAACTCAATGGAGCTTAGTAACATACAAGGCTTTACTTGATTATTTTCTTTTGGAACAATAATCTGACTCGGGAAGATAAATGTGTAGATAGGCAACATCTGAAACCTCATGCAGTAGGATCTTCTATGTACAGATATGTCTTAATACTGCTTCGGTGAACTACACGTGTGCTGTATGTGACTGGCTTGGACAGTTCTCACAATGGGCCAGATCCAGACTTGCCTGTAACAATGTAAGGTTGCCCCTGGATAAAACCATGATGATTACAGGGGATATAAAGTTCTTCTGCTGTAAACAGTATTAGAGTCAAGAGGTGATGTTTCCTCTTACTTTCAAGTCTGCGTCTGGTCTTGTGTCCGCTCTCAAGCAAAGGTTCACATCTTATTTGGAGGCACAATATTGGAGTGAATGCCAGGGTTAATCGTCAGTAAACATACCTAT
Source organism: Platyplectrum ornatum (assembly GCA_016617825.1). Taxonomy (NCBI): domain Eukaryota; kingdom Metazoa; phylum Chordata; class Amphibia; order Anura; family Limnodynastidae; genus Platyplectrum; species Platyplectrum ornatum. The sequence goes on from JABWIB010005770.1 coordinate 6,230, forward strand.
ATATATATTTTATTGGTTGTGTTTAGTATCACTTTTGTGATTTATATACATCCCAGTTTGTGCATCATAAATTACCCAGAATGGGCTTTTATTAGTTTGACATAAAAGAAATGTGGTATAAGATACCATACAATTTATTATCTTGAGAGCGCATAGTATGCCAAGAAAACATAAATTCACATAATGCTTATTTTACTTATTTTAACACTAAAAGGCCATAATTCTAGGGAACTTCTTCCCCTCCCTGATCCGTGCAAATTATTTTCAGATGTTGGTAAAGTCATACAGCATAGGAATAAATCCATGCAAATGCCAAGAATGCAGTGTTCACTGTTATTACAGAATACCATGTCCCGTTCCCTTGCTAGATTCAATTTACTATGCAAAGAAAGCCAGCTGGGTGTGGAAATGTGGACCGCCACCTGTTACATGTGCCCAGAAAACCCCAGATGACTTTGATTGATGCATAGTGTTTTGTGTTGTATCATTTTTACACGCTTGAAACAATCTGCTTTATTTATTGCACACATATCTAGGACGCAGTGAAAGTTGAGTCACTGGACGCTTACACGCAGAGCCGGAGGCAACTGGCACAAAACAATTATTTTTCCACTGTGTTCCAGGTTATCGTTCAGTAAAAATGGGGTTGTTAGGATAGATGGATTCTCATCCCCTGACCAGTATGATGATGAAGCACTGAGCTTATGGACGCACGACAACTACGACGATGATGAATTGGATCTTTCAGCTATTAAGTACATCTTGGGTTACATCGGCGATAAATTCTGCCAGCTGGTGACGTCTGAGAAAGCAGCCATGTCCTGGGTGAAGAAGGATGGTACGTGTAGCCTTGCACTGTGTACATGCTGTGCGGAGCCGAAGTGCTTGGTTTGGCTCACGCGTTTTCCCTTTATCTGTGGTGTGGGGAGGGGAGGGATGTCTTCAGAGAGGAATGAAACAAGCAGGGAAGATAAATGGCTTTTATAAGTGTTCAGTAACGGAGACAAATCATTTGGAAAATGATTAAACTTTTATATCCCGCGTTTGGTAGTGTGGCCGCTGATAAGGAATGTTCCATACAGCCAAGTTAAGTAATTACAACACGGATCTGTGACTGTAATTGAGGGCACATCTTAGACCATGGCGTCTCTGTACTGCTGATGGCCCGTGGCAAGTGAACTCCCAGCCTTGTTCTAAAATGAATGGCTATTTTATTTATTAGCTGTATACTTAATGGTTTCATCTCATACGCTTTCTTTTTTTGTTTGTAAAGCTTGCACCTGCTCGTGTTAATGATGGTGGACCTTATCCAGGGTTGTTGACTCCTGGATATCGGGCAGTGCTCTTGCTTCTCTGTAAATTAGCTGTGAATTAATATAGTCACTGCTAGTTTCCCACCCTCCGTCCCCAGGGATTGGTCAGCAAATTTATGATGTCGTCAAATGACGGGGTATTGATGGTGTTGTACATTAAGTCCCGCCCCTACGCAACCCCGACCATATCTGATTTTTCTAACCACTCTAGTCACTCACACCATGCCCAACAACAGAGCTCTTTCTTAATGTTTCCAATTTGTAGGAATTACATGTTGTAATACTAAAACTCGCCCGGAGCACAGACAGAGTTCCTGTTTCTTCAGTTTCACTAGTCGGGTGTCTGGATTGGGTGTGTGTGATTGGGTTGCTCCAGTGTGTCTGAATGGGAAGTTCACAAAATCAGACGTGTTGTGATATAAATAACATGGGTCCTCTGGCCATGTCCACAATGTTTTTCATTCTAACAAATATTATTTAAAAAATTGTAACACCACGTATTGGAATAATCAATAAGCCAATCACCAGGGTTTTCCACTGGCCTCCAAATCGGGTTCACCAGTTAACGAAAGTGGCACAAGATTAAAGTTGATGCATCTTAATCTAAGGTGTCATTGACCATAGCATTGACATGATTCCTTATTGCATATACTGTGCAAACCAGCCACAGGTGTGAGTTCTGCAGTCAGACCACTAAACTCATGGGTTAGGAATGTACTGGGCAGGGTCAGCGTGTTCTTGATGGGACTCTTTGTGTTTGTTCCTCTATTTTTGTGGTTAATAAATATAAATGAATATAAAGTTAGATGGTATTGTTACGAATGCTGTAGGCTGCAGAGCATTCTGGTCATTTAGAAGTTAACAGAGAAGACAGGTATTTTGTTTCTGTTCTCTATGCTGAAAGAAAATATGATGCTGACTTATCAAACAGGGTCACCCACCAGAAAAAAAAGAGTCCCATTCCATAAACTAAATGTTTTCACAGAGCAGATGTTCATGTTTTTCTAAAATATTCTGCATTTCAGCAAAAATAGCCTGGAAGAGAGCAGTGCGCGGTGTCCGCGAGATGTGTGATGCCTGTGAAGCCACCTTGTTTAACATTCACTGGGTCTGCCAGAAATGTGGATTTGTGGTCTGTCTGGATTGTTACAAGGCGAAGGAAAGGAAAAGTTCCCGAGGTTAGTTTGCATGAAGCGCTCCATTCTGTGCTATGTTTATTCTGCCTTCTCCCAGAAATGCTTAGCCAGCAGTGCGATGCATGCCTTTTCTATCTGGTGAATTGCTATTCCTGTACTCCAGAAACCCCCCTTTGGTGATTGCAGCGAGTAGATTTCATAACTTACCTTTGTTCGTGTATTTTTTTTTTCGTGTTCCCCCAGTCTACATGGAGCTGGTTCTCAAATGTATTTCTCCTGTTTCACTGTTTAGTTAAATACGGGTTTAAACTATGCACATATTTAAGAGCTTTTGGCTTTGAGACTGAGGCCTGTGTGTCCCTGCCTTATCAATGCCATGTTTTTTTAGAAATGACTTCTCCCTGTAGCGTGACACCGGTTCATTACAATGATTACGGTGGTTTGGAAAAGGGCCCATTCTCCGCAGTATGAAGCACATTATACTGAACAAAGCTTGTGCTGAAACTCAGTCTTCACATTTTGCTTGTATAAATAAGCTTCCTGTATAGATGGCAAATTTGTGATTAAAGGACTTTTTTACAAAAACCACAGCGAGCGGTAAAGTATGTTGTTCACCTGGTGGCTGCGTTTAATCATCACAGAATAAATAAGTGTGGCAAAGAGATTGGCATATTTCATTAATAAATCATTCTGCATTTTGATGAGATCGGTGCATTTTAACAAAATGAAAACATAAATCTATACCACGGCATTGATTTCATCTCTGTAAAATTGATGACCTCTGCGTTCTGTCCAAATGTCGCTAAGAGATGGTTAAAGATCTTCCATGTCTAAGGGCAACTGTGCAAATTATCTGTCAGGACAGAATGATGTAGTGGACACCTCACTGGGGAAAGTGGGGGGCTGTAAATAAGTGAGGAATGTTCATTCATTGACTGAAAGACCCGTTCTCCCGCGTGTCTTCATAGCAGAGCCCAAGTTTGGTACACTTTAAATGAGTCTACAGACTTTTCTCTATTATTAGTCTTCCTGTTCATCTATTATCCTTTTGCATTGTCTACAGATTCCTTCAGTGTCACTTTATGCTAAATATGTCCGTGTTGCTGCTGAAGTAGTGGTGCGGATATATGTATTACAAATGAATTGGAAAAGGTGCCTCCGCTTGTTGCCTTTCTATTGCAGTTGGTGGGTGAAACGTTTCCATCATGACGCTCTGTAACACGTTCTGTTCTTGCAGATAGAGAGTTGTACACTTGGCTGAAATGTGTAAAGGGGCAACCTCATGATTACAAGCACCTTATGCCCACACAGATTATCCCAAGTTCTGGTGAGTCCTCTATTCGCCTTCTGTTTTCTCTATATAGTAGAGAAGTCTGGGTAACCAGAGAATTAGAAAGTTAAAAAAGCTAGTGTCCTCATGATCTGCAGAGCTTAGTTTTTTACCAGCGCTGAAGTTATTATTTTATTTAATCAGCTATCTGTGGTGAATGTCATTAAGTTAGGCGGCTTGTCACATATAGAGGATACATTGGTTTACATTGGATTTTCAATGTGTTTCTCTGCAGTTCTGACTGATCTCTTGGAAGCGATGCATAGCCTCCGAGACAGATTTGCAATTAAATCAAACTGTCAGTGTACCATCAAACAAAACTCCCAGAGTGGCAAGTTCCCGGCAATGAATGGAGTGTCACAGGTGAGCCAGCCCTTCCCGTATCCCTAGAAGTCATTCCGAAATATAAACTAGAGGCCAAATATTATCATGCCTGACCTACAGTTCTGTGTGTTATGCTTGAATTTATTCATAGAAAAATGGGTCACGCTTATCCATAATTAACATCTTTATTATTTGAGTTATTTTACTCGGGTATCTGTGGTGTTTTTCCAAATATGTGACATGAAGACAATACAAAAAACTAGAATCTGATATGATTGAAGTATCCTAATACCATAATTATGTCAAATGACATGTAATAGTACCTAGGACCATACATCAGGCTTCTCTTAAGCCCTTCTTTAAACTGCCTGTGTGAAAATATTATTAAATAGGAGAACTGTACCATTATATTTATTTAGCACAAAACGTGTCAATGTGACCAGCTACTCCCCTGCCTATGTCTAGAATAGCAAGCGGGTATTGTGTAAGTGATGAATTCCACACACACTGAATGTAAACATAGCTTTTTTTTTTACATTCCTATTCCCCCCCACCAATATTTTAGGTGTTGCAGAATGTCCTGAATCACAGTAATAAGATCTCTCTAAGCCTGCCGGAGTCGCAGCAGCATAGCCCTTCTCAAAAGCCCGAAACCAACGGCAATGTGAGCCCAGGAAGTGACACGAGCACTGACAGCAAGATGGCTTCTCCAGAATCCCATTCTTCATTGCATTGGTTAGCGGACCTGGCTGAACAAAAGTCACGAGAAGAAAAGAAAGGTGAGCCATGCCTAAAGGCATTAGTAACCAACCCATAAAACCCAGCAATAGCCATCAGACAGCATATCTACTAGTGATTGTGTTTGAAGACATATCAAATCTATTGCTGTTGAGACCTTTAAACTTGACCTTTTTTTTGTAATTTAGTTTTCTTTCATTGTTTACATTGCAGAAAACAAAGAGCGACCGGTGGGCAAACATATTAAAGATGAGCAAGATGTTGAGACCGTTAACTGCAAAACGTCGTCCCCCATATCACAGAATAGCGAGCAGGGCTCCACCCTACGAGACCTGCTGACTACTACCGCTGGCAAGCTACGCCTGGGATCCACGGACGCCGGCATCGCCTTTGCACCCGTGTACACGGCTGGAAATCCAGTAAGTTCTTACAGTGTGATCCTAAACCATAGCTACAGATCGTTGCTATCCATTATTAATCAGTGTCATGTGATCTTGAACTCTGGGCACGTCTGCTTAGATGTTCAAAGTATGTGAATGTCGGAATTCATGGGCAGAGAAAATATGCTGTAAAGGGAAAGTAATTATCTTAGCAAAACAGCTCTCAGACACCAACTCCAAGCCAAAGACAACCAAAAACTTGGAAGCAAACTGCAAACAAAGTTGTCTTTCAATGGAAATGTGAGAGCAGTGCTTAATATTTAATTGGCAGAGACAAGTTAAATCAGGTTTGAAACCGGGTATTGAGGGCTGCAAAACATTCCCAGACAACAGTGAGCGGAACCTGATCTTTCCTGCACCCTGTGCATCAAAAATACTGCATCTAAAAACATGTTTCTCAGATTCACTGTGCCCTTGTCATCTTGTGACTGCTGGAGATATGGAAGCAGTGATATTGCACAGTGGAAAGTGTCGGGCAGCTTAATAGGGATATTTCTTAGCGTTCATTGAATGTATTTTTTATGCTTTAATAACAGAGCAGCAAAGGTGGAAGATCAATGCCAAACATCTTGGATGACATCATCGCCTCCGTGGTTGAAAACAAGATTCCTGCCACAAGGCCGCCTAAACCCATCCTAAAATCTGAGCCAAAGGAGGAAATTCCAGAGAGCCGCAAACCCGCGCTAGAAGAGAACTCCAGGACACGCAGTGATATTCCACATTCCTGGATCTGTGATCGCCACATTTTGTGGTTAAAGGATCATAAACATAACAACAACTGGAAGCTCTTCAGAGAGTGCTGGAAGCAGGGGAAGGTTAGTAAGAGGGCCGCGTCCATGGACTACCTTCTATAAACATTCATTGTCTCTATTATATGACACTCATGTTGCACTTTCGTGGCATACTGTGTAATCACAACTGTCTTGGGCCCACAGATCCTAGACCTGCCATGATTGTGGGTTATGCATACATCTTACCTTAATTATTAACAATTATGGCACCAGCTTTACCATTTATCATTCTGAAACAACATTAATATGAAGTATTAATATATATAGTGTATTATCATTCTGGGTTGCTGACTCTTCCAGAGCGTCCGGGGATCCTGGGAGAATAGCAAAATCTCCCAAGACTTGGGCTGAGGTAGTGATTTTTTAAATTATATTACTCACCCTGATCATTATGAGGAATGATCAGGGTGAGAATTTGCCCTTCAGGGTCAGGCTATGTTCTTCCTTTGCAGCTCCCCCATGCTAACATCTAACTTATTTTTTAAGCTAAAATGCTAAAACCAAGTGCAGGAAAGATTGATCTTCAAGCCGAGTTTGTGATGTGTGTGTTTCCTCTTCTCATGTATGAATAATCTTTGCACACCAGCCAGGGATCTCTCCTCTTTATGGTCTGGATTGCACTGCTACCTGTGAATGCATGCCTTATCTTCTGTTTAAACTCTTGCACAATTAGTTTTACAAATATTGCATAATTGTACTTTTCCATTTATTGGTGGATTCACATATCTGACACTGGGTTTGTGTTTGCAGTAGTTTATAGACACTAAAGCTGGGTACACGTCATGCATACATGAGCTTTTACAATGTCACTTATGACTACTAACAATGGTGCCGTTGTACACACTGTACAGATACCAATACATAATGTATTAAATGGACTATGTGGATGTCATCATCATGTATTGACATTACTAGTTCTGAACAGATGTTCATATCACTGTAGACTTATTTAGTTTACGGTTGTGTTTTACATTTTGGTTATACACAACTACAAAGGAGATAGATTGCTGTTCTACATGGTACCCTCCATGATCATGATCCTTTAATAAAACTATATCATAAAATGCAACTTCCCCCTAACAGTCATGATGATGGGATCATATACCCTCCTGCAATACTGTTCCAAATAGTCTGGAATTGTATGACCTCCCCAATTTGCATAGCAGTCTACCCAGCTGGACTGTATAGTAATAAAGTAAACACTATAATAACATCTGTCTTAGTCTCACTGATTTAGTAATACGTTTAGTCTCACAATTAGTAATAAGATTTGTTTTCACAAGAAACATAAGAGATCAGTGATTCCCTTTCCTTCTGACATTGTTATTTAAATGAATATATTACATTGATTATTTAAGCTTATCAGACCAAAAATATGAATCCGTTTATAGATCTGCTGCAAGTAAGGTTCAGTAAAGTGGGTTACATGTTGTATGTAGTTACGGCTACAGTTCTAACCTAGATAAATGCCAACGCCTGAATCGTACGACATGCCACATCCCTGCGTATATGTATATTGTGTGTCATTTATATTACAAGGACATACTGTACGTTCTGCAATGAAATGCCATGCTGTAAGGCCGTGTGTGGATTGTATTTGCATATTTCAGTGCACTTGATACTTCATCCTATAATCAGATTGCAGGGAGGTGTATAAAGCCATCTGTTTACATCCTCGCACCTCAGCAGTTACCAAGCAACAGCACAGATGTGTTTGAATAGACATTTATACGATGATGCAGGAAACGGCATACAAATGAGAGCCTGTTGCTATGAGCCTGTGCTGTCTTACTGGGATTACTGTGCTATTTACTGGGATTACTGTGCTATCTTACTTGGAGGATATATATATATTTTTATATATATATATATATATATATATATATATATATATATATATATATATATATACACACACACACACACACACACATATATAATTATTTTTTTTGTTATTGTCTTCTTTATTCCACCACATTTTTTCCAACAAAATTGACATTGAATAAGAAACAGATTTGACCTGCATTTTATGGTATTACAGGCTCTTATATACCAGTCTGTTATTACCTTGAAATGTCAAATTGCTACATTACTATTGCTGGCTCTATATAATGCATTATAAATATCTCTCTAGCACAGCATGTATATATCCCCCAGATTCTAACCGTGAACTTTCCTGTTTTCTTAGACTGTTCTGGTTTCGGGGAACCACAAAAAAATGAATGCAAATCTGTGGAAGTGCGATGCGGTGAGCAATGACTTTGGTGAACATCAAGGGGATCTTTTGAACTGCAAGGAGGGTGTTGTGTCGAGCGGCAATGTCAAGGAGTTCTGGGATGGATTTGAAGATGTTTCCAGTAAGTGTCATGATACAGATAACAGAACGAGGGGTGTATGGTGTTGCTGTTTGTGTGTCATCTAATAGTTTTTTCTTTTCTCTCACCANTAAACAGAGCGACAGAAACTAAAAAACGGAGAGACTGTTCTATTGAAGATGAAAGATCAGCCTTCTGGAGAGGACTTTAAAAACATGATGCCTGCAAGGTAACAATGCTAAGTATCTAATGGGTTGCCATGGGCGACATTTCCATTTTTCCAATCTCGCAGTTCAATTTAGGCCTAGAAATGCACTTTTCCCTCAGTAGTATTTGGATTATGTGTGGCGGGTGATGAAGTCACTACACAGTGTTACTTGTGTTTATTGTGTAAAAGCCCCACCATGTGATATGCATATGCTTACTGCCAGCCAGAGAGCATCACGATGATAGCACAGCACACCCTGCTGGGTTGTTGTATTATTTTTTACGTATGTATGTATTTTTAATCAGTGTTTTTAAGATGATAGTAATTTTGTAAATGTAATTGGAATGTTTAATATAAGGCTGAGAAAAGAAAAAAAAGTGTGCAAGAATAATAAAAAATATATGTGCTTAATTAAATATTATAAATATAATTATAAATAATTATAATTATAAATAACTTGCCAATACTGACAGCGAACAAATTGTATCATGCCTGCAGCTCATGGGTAGTTTTTTCTATGACATTGTAGTGATAGGTAGTACAAGAAGTAATAGTTCAGATAAACTAGTGAGTTAGTTCATTTAGTTCACATGCCTGGCAAAGATTAGTTCATTTTGAATTAAATGAAGGTGGGAGAAAGGAAGTCACTACACAGAAATATGAAGCTCTGCAGAGTCAGCAGCTCCTCCTGCACAATCTCTCACTTCCACCTGCATGTTGCTTAATCATTAGTCTATACCCCTAAATCACCAGAGGTGGCGCTGCTGAGCTCAGACTCCTGAGGAGCAGAATGTACTATAGGAGATAATATGTGAACACATATTTTTAATGAACTAGATCCGAATGAGATAATCGCTTAAATACATTTCCCATCACTATTACATTGTGGTTCTGCCATGATGCATTGAACACACTTATTCACGTACAAACACTGACTCTTTCCACACTTGTATGTTCTCCTCAGACATGAAGATTTCTTTAGGATGCTGCCAGTCCCTGAATACTGTAACCCAGATGGAAAGTTNAACCTGGCATCTCACATGCCGTCATTCTTTGTGCGTCCAGACTTAGGACCAAGGATGTGTAGTGCCTACGGTGAGTCTACCCCCTGATCAGTAGCTGCCAGATTAAAACCATAAATAGTTTTATTATTACAGGTATTTTATTTCTTCTATGGATGAAATACATGAGACTGTAGNCGATTGTGATTATATTCTGAGCACCATTCCTGCCCTCATCATGATCTGTGCAGTACTATACGGTTTATGTATCTGGTGAAAGTATCTGATAGATGTGAAGCCTCTTGTCTGCAGTTATGTAACTGTTTAACCACTCTGTAACCACTCGGGGAACTAGTTAATGAGTTTATTAGAAAAGCAACACGATTGCACAACACTGGAAAGTTGCAAGTTGATGCCTGTGTTTTTGTGANAAGTACTTTAAAGCAACCTAGAATGCCATTGGTTCAGTATACCCGGCATATGTTACATCAGTCTCCAACACTGTCCTTCAGCAGAGGAGAGTGTTCATACATGTCAGTCTGCAAGTCTAACAANGTGAAATGGATAAGTAGA
>JABWIB010005770.1:16857-29870 GCA_016617825.1 Platyplectrum ornatum
GCTCCAGTTTCCTCTATCAACCCAAAAACATACTTGTAGGTTAATTGGCTAAAAAATTCTCTATAGTCTGTATGTATGGTGTGTAATCTCTTTTAGAATGCTTGTGGGCAGGGCCCCTCTTCCCCACACATTCTGTCTGTCTACATGTCACATCATACGGCGCTGCAGACACCTTGTGGTGCCTAACAAAACAGTAAGAATAATCATCCTTACAAAGAAATAGTATGAGACACTGGCTTGTAATGTGTCATTCAGTGTTTAGCTTCCTTACATGAAGGAGCAGATACACATAGCTGTATGAAATATCTTTTCTGGAGCAGAATAAGTGGGGTCTGTAGAGCGTTGTGAGCAACTTGTGCTGGGCTATATATCTAAAAGACAACAAAAACATTTCCAAGTTTAATCAGTATCTTATGTCTAACACGGCCAATGTTTTCATACACTGGAACGGTCCTGTCTAATGTCATACATCATGTCCATATTACAAAGATGGAGAAAACTTTCCACTGACTCCAGCAGAACATTGCGATCTGATAGAGAAGCCAGTGCTGGCCTCCCAGCCAGTCACATACAGGGCTGTGCAGTGTTCAGATGTGTGCTGTTTTCTGCACCAAGAAATGCTGTAACTTTGTTTAACAAAATTCCTAAATCCAGCGCTTTTCATATGACTGAGTATAGTCGTCTAGTATTTCACNAGCAAAGATGCCAACTATGACTGTTTACTTGTAGAAATGCTCTAGTGACCCGGTTCTAAAAATGTTGTGTAACAAAAACTGTGACGTTCTTTTATAGGCAGCAAAAGAGCAGTGTCTCGAAATCCTTCCCGACCATGACCCGATACGAGANCAGAACTGGTATCTAAATAAAAAGCTCCGCCAAAGTCTACTGGAGGATTATGGGGTGAAAAGCCACACACTTGTCCAATTCCTGGGCGATGCAATCATATTACCTGCAGGAGCCATTTATCAGGTGAANGACTAATACAAGACTATATCTTCTGATATGATCTCACATTCCAAAAACCCTGACATAGAATAAGATTTGTTTTTATGTTTTTTGTTTAAANATGGGGACTTTACTGGCCCTTCAGTGTATTTTACACAACCTCTCAATGCTGTAATACTTTCTACCTTTTAGCCACATTTTATCCCTGTTCATAATGCATTACCGGGCACTTGACAGGGTGCAATTTTTTGCTTTTAAGAACCGCCATGGAAATCTTCTTTCCATATAGCCAAATACCTGATATACTGCAGATGGAATGTGGTTTCTCCAGGCAGTAACTTTCTGTATGTGATTGAGCTGAACCCGGTAGCAGGGGCTCGGACCTGAGGGGACTTGGACTCGGCTACTTTTGTGTGTTAANTGTTCATGCTGCTTTCAATGTTATACGAGGTGCGGCACTGACATTTGTCTTGTGTTCTAGGTGCAAAATTTTCACAGCTGCATTCAAGTTACACAAGACTTTGTGTCCCCAGAACATCTTGTTCACTCATTTCATCTAACGCAAGAGCTGAGACTTTCTAAAGAAGAAATGAATTTTGATGATAAATTGCAGGTAAGAATGAATGTCACCAACTGCAGAGCACACTGTCATTCTCACATGATCAGAAGCTAGCGGATATTATTAATCTCATGATATAACGCATTTAAAGAAGAAGAAGAATATATTCAGCGCACTATGGTGAAGAAGGCTGCATCCGGTCTATTGTTGTATAAAGTCAGCTTTATAAAATGTTGTCTTTACTCTGTACAATAATGCCTTAGGGATGAGATGTTCTCATTACACAGACACTGTTCCTCATTCATATTAATGGCTCCCCAGAATATAGAGGACATATTGCTGCCTTCAGGTGTAACATTTGATTGATATGAGACATGTCCAGAAGGACATAAATACATTAGAGAAAGTGCAAAGAAGAGCCACCAAAATGGTACATGGTATGACCAACAAAAACTATACAGAAAGACTAGAGCAACTAAATATGTACAGCTTGGAGCAGAGAAGAGAGAGGGGTGATATGATAGCAGCTTTCACATATATGCGAAATAATTACTTCACTGAAANGGTAGTGGATAAGTGGAATAGCCTCCCATCGGAAGTGGTGGAGGCTAATACTACAGAACAGTGTAAGCATGCTTGGGATAAATATAAGGGTATTCTATCTGAAACAAATTAGAGAAAAAATTTGGGGCGGTATAGTTTTAGATACACAACTGGGCAGACAGGATGGGCCATGTGGCTCTTATCTGCCGTCACTTTCTATNTTTCTATGAGCATGGTGACCACAGCTTTCAAGACAATAAACTAGTGAAACGCAATAGCAGATGTGTGGGCCTTTTGCCAACCAAAGCAGCACAAAACACCTTTTTATAACTTCAAACAGACATAAAGAAGGACAGCCATCACCTATTTGTAATAACCATCANACATTTTACTCAAGTGTTTCATGCTCTAAGAATGAAACTTGACNCAAAGTCTGAAATAAATGCTTAAANTTGGATAAGTGACCAACCAAAATCAGTCATATTGCAGAGGTATACAAGGATGTTGTCTATATAGAATGACACTATATAGCCATAGCTGTGACTGTCTGAAAACAGTGACATCCCCATAGTACCAATCTACACTTCTGAAGAACCATCATGAAACGCATTCAGCGAATCAGTAAATATTTAGATATTTGAGTACAAGACTTTGAAATGTTTACCTGTTGTCTGCTTGGTTCACAGGTTAAAAACATCTTGTACCATTCAGTGAAAGAGATGGTAAGAGCATTGAAGATGTACGAGGAAGAAGAAGAGATAAAAGACATGGAGGAATCTTAAGTGTTTTCAAAGAGATTCCTAAAGGAGGAAAAAAGAATTCACCAATAAAAATGAGAACTGCAGAGACACTGAGCAAGCCATTGCTAAGACTTCAGTGCCAAGAACCTTTACTCAAGTATTTCCTGACACCATACCAGTATAACATTCTCATTGCTAATGTGACAGACCCCCGCCTTCTGCAGTGCATTACAGCACGAAGCATCACAGCGCGCTACACTGTACCATAGTGTATATTAAAAAGATTGTGAAAAAAGAAAATGTCTAAAGATTTAAATGTATTTATTTTTTTGGAAAAAAAAGAGAAAACAAAACAAAAAAGTTCTATGCTCTATTGTTGATCAAATGTAAATGTGACTTGTATAGTTTGCTAAAATTTGGATATTTTTCACTACATTGAGACAGTAACTGTGAGGGTAACACAAATCACCAGCTATTGGCTGCATTTGGAAGCATTCATAACATAATCTGAGAGATTACTGCCAAATAACTGTAAACTTTGTATGATATATAAAATATAACACAGTATAAAAGACAGTTCAATGTTATATTGAAGCCTACTCAATGTATAATTAGACATTTAAAAAAGAGATGTAATTTATTTGAAACAAGTTGTCTCATTTTAGTAAAAATTTATGTGACATTTTGAAGCTAAATATTAAAAAAACTTAATATGCTATGTAAATATATACATATATACATTCAATGATGTATTTTTTTAAAACATTTGCTTGCTTTAATTTGTTAAAAGTGCAAGTGTTCCACATGCTTTGTACATTGAAGTTGAAAGAAGTTTTACATTTTCCATTAAAAAGATTTTCTCAAATGCTGTCTCGCTGCTTGNGTGTGCCCTCAACATACACAGGGACCAACAGGCTCTGATCACCTCATCAGGGACCATTCCCAACATGCCTTAACTCAACAGCTTCTCTCGTGTGTGAGCTGCACACCATAGAGAGCAGTAGCTGTCATCCTGGGATTTCATGTAAGCTCAATATANTTTGACACAGTAAGAAAAACCTTTATTTTGTCCTATTTGTAACATTACAAATAATTCCGCCTTCGTCAAATGTTGTGTGTGACAGTGTACATGTCACACACAACTCAACCAGAACACCCACCATTGATTACATACTGTGTATTCATACAACCTTCTATCGCCTCCTGACATGTCTATGTGTTATGTGTAATGTGCACATTACATACAATTCCTGACTCGCTGCACCAGTAAATGACAGTGCTTAGCTGAAAGCATGGAGCCAATTGTGGAGGCTGTATCCGCTTTTGTGTAACTTTGATCCAGCCAGGCTCATGCTGATGCTTTCATCCCTCATCAAAGTCTTACTTTGTGGCTGACCTTTTACAGGCACTCTCTACAGAGCTGCAGTACTTTCATTTTACAGCCAGCTCTATAATCATCTATCCAGTCGCACTTCCCAGAGTAAAGGCTATTAACCCCCACAAATACTGATGGACTTGTTCTGCCACTCGCAGCTGGGGAGCCTGGATGCCTTTCTGTGTGACCCATAACACCTTTAACTCCAACAAAATAATAGCATTAATCCAACTCGAATGTATAAGAATGCTGGTTGTCTAACAAGGGAAGATAAGCGGAAAGGTTTATATTACTTCCGGTCTATGGGTAAGATTGAACAACACATTCATCCCACAAAAAATGTCTCACTCAGTCTATTGAATAAACTGATGTTATCACAGTGAAGAAAATAGGTTAGTTACAAAATCACTTTTGAGCTCCCAAGGAAAACTATCCACTTTCCACTTTATTTTAAATGTTACCTAATACAAGCGTTCAACAATATTACTGTGCAGTTCTAGTATCAAACTATTTTGACAAGTGTTTTGTATTGAACAGTCTACACAAACAGCAGCAGTTATGTAGTTCATGGAGTAAAGTTGGACATCCGCTGAAACAATATCGTGCTAGTGGTGCTCTAGTGCTTTAAAAATAAATATCTAAAAAAATAAAAAGTTAAAAATGAAAAACCCCCATACTTACTTCTCAGCATCAGAGAGCTGCTCTCCCCAGGAAGAGTTTGTTTATGCTGCATGCGCCCTGTCATTCATAATAAGACTTCCTCTCCAGTCAGAGAGGAAGCGCCGGGGGAGCAGCGTTAGATTTAAGTTTTTTTTTTTAATTATCATTCCGGGAATTTGTTGTTGTTTTTTTTTGTTTTGATATTTTTTTTGCGTTCTCACACACTAGCCGATTTTTAGCCCAAATCCACACGAATCGTGGGTTTGGGCTAAAATTGTTCTACTTAATGGGCAGCTTATGGAAACAGAAATGTGTTCAATATTTAAAGAAGGTTGATTTTGGTGATCAAATAACACAAAACATGGAAATAAACCTACATCAAAAGTCATCTGCAATGAATATATAAATATTACTGCACTCCTATCAAACAACCTCAACCTTCTCGCATTAATAGAAACTTTGCTCCATGCTGCGCTTTCCTATGGTGATTCGCACTTTCATTATATCTCTATACTTTGAGACAAATGAGAATGTGTGTTTGGATTCATTCTTTCCCCAAATTGCACATTCACGGTTTTACCTAATGTCCTTTCACATACTGTGTAGATCTTTACCACTTGTCTGCATGGCATTTCTATGATGTCCATCTGCCAACACAGATAATTCCACGTCACTAAAGGTCGCCCACTGATCTCTATTTCTTGTGAGAACGCAATATTCTGTACTTGTCGAGCTCTTGGCCTAGGTGTTTATGTTCTGCATGACTCCCTCATTTCTTATCCTCTTACATTCCAACCATTTCCATAAGTGATTTTAACCCATTAAAAATCATCCTTCTCCTGACTCCTCTGAAATTCTCTCTCAATCTTTATCTCTTGGCCTGTTCTGGCTGAGTGATTCTTCCACTAGAATGGCAGCTGCATTTATCTTATACAGCCCCCCTCACTAATTCTACCTCTTTGTTCTTTAAGTCTACAAAAAGTCTCACTAATTTATTTCCAAGCAACATTTAAATTTCTGTCTAATAACTACTAACACCCCAACATCTACTTTATACTTTCATGATAACTCCAGTTAGGGCCACCATCAGGGGGGACAGCCAGGCCTAGAGTCCCGGGCCTGGCCATCCCCTCCAACCCCCTGGCAGTGGGGTTCAGGCAGGCTGCTGCCGGGCCAATGTCTCCTAAAGGCACGACGGCCCCCTGTGGTGACGTTATAGCGTTATGTGGGCCCAGCGGCCAGGGACTTTGTGACTCCATACATCATGTTCCATCCCACAAGTTCTTTTACTGTTATACTTGTCCTCTAGATCCTGAATCTTCATAAGTCTGTTGATGCTGATCTTTTGTGCTTATTACAGGACTCCACAAATATCAGATTCCATGGTCAGTAGTTTATAGGCAAGGCATTAGTGGCCCTTGTGCTTAAACTACATTGAATGCTACAGTGCTCTCCTCATTGGACCCCCACAAAGTAAAATTACCCCAAGAAAGTTCTCTCTGTTTGTTTCTACATTAGCTGCCAGTAAGACTGCCCCCGCATACATATATATACAACCCAGCTTGCTCTTCCAAATCTTCACAGGATCTGTGACTCTCTTCTAAACTTAATAGATGCTGTGATTCCCAGTTACAGGACTTCTCCTGGGTTGAAATAACATTCTCCAGCCATTAGGTCTATCCTCTAATATTTGAACAAGTATTGACATAAAATAGATCTTTTCAGACAACCTTAACCACTACTTATCATCCGTCTACCGTTTTTTCTACCACATTGCTATCCAATTTCCCTTTCATAAATGGGTACACTTTCTCTTTCCATACTTATATCCCCTCTAGTTCTCCTACTAACACTGCTGTATGAATGGATCTTACAGAGCACTGATAACCTTTTTGTGATGTACAGCACTTCTATTTATGTATCAAAATGCCAGTATTCCATAGAGCGTAATTTAACAATGCTTACAGACATAATGACAGACAGAACCCAGGAACAGTGGAGGCCAGGGGTAACGCAGAGCCTCTGGAGGGAATCCCTGGAGAAGATATTCATGGCAGGAACCAGGATGGTGTGGAAGAAGAGACTGATTTCTGATATACTTTTATGTGAGTGCTGTACTATTTATTTGCATTCTTTATCCAGTTTCACCTTGGCCAATAGAGATGGGACTGGAATAGGAATCTGTGATATGCAAGGACTCGAGAGAAAAATTGCGAGTGCATTGTGAGAAAGAATATAGAATCACATGTTCATTGGCTGCACAAGGTCTTGTTCACTGTATTTTTTTTTTGTTCCCCCCTCTTTAGAGGAAAATCTCTAAGCTGCTGGATAGGGAGCGCAAGGGTTCATTATCCAAACCATTTTATTTAGTTCCTGTAGCGTGTAAGCTTGTGATTAGGACCCTATTATGAGACAAGTGTCTCTGTTATTACCCAGTCTATTATTTTTTAATAATCATTGTAAAGCACTACGTACTATGATGACATTTATAAGAATCTGTTAATAAAATAAATAATGGATTAGAAACACCATTTAATGCAAATTGAAAATAATGGGTGGGGGGAGGTTATACAAATACATGATTAGATATTAATGGTGGTAAAATATTACATGTAGGTTCCAGGACGGCACTTTCCTGTGAAAGAAAAAAAATGTATACATTATTTTGTGAAATAACACAGGAATTTGGTCATTGATTGGTAGTGTGTGCCAATCCTTACTTAAGCTGGCCATACACCAGAAAGATAATCTTTCCAATCAACAGATAAATGACCCTCACAGCAGAAATCTGTTACATGTGCACTCATTAAATGCATGTTTTGTGAGTACACATGTAACAGATTTCTGCAGTGAGGGTCATTTTTCTGTTGATTGGAAAGATTATCTTTCTGGTGTATGGCCAGCTNCTGGCCATACACCAGAAAGATAATCTTTCCAATCAACAGATAAATGACCCTCACAGCAGAAATCTGTTAGATGTGCACTCATTAAATGCATGTTTTGTGAGTACACATGTAACAGATTTCTGCAGTGAGGGTCATTTTTCTGTTGATTGGAAAGATTATCTTTCTGGTGTATGGCCAGCTTTATTCTTGACAAAATATACAACCAATAATACAACTGCAAGTAGCAAATCTAAGGGAAACCTTTTGCAGATATGAACTCAAACATAGTTCTGTAATATAATTAATATAATCTACTGTATCACCACTAGATGGCAGTAGGGCACTGGGACATACAAGTTTAGTGTACACATACTGGAAGAATTACATTTACTAATATGATTTAATTAAAGCTCATTTACTGTTTTGTGCATCTGATTTTGTATTTTTTTTTGTATTTCTACAAAGTTCTGTACTCTCCTTCAGTATCTAGATGACACTGGTAATGCTCTCCTTATAGGAATCATTGAAACCCTGATAACTCTAATCTATTTATCACAGAAGGGACATAGGTTATAACAGTCTTTTATACTGCAGTTTGCCTTATGTATTCTCAATGTTATATCATATTTTTTTGTCTAAATACTGGCAGATCTGGACTTTTATAAAGGGTGTTTACTAATTACTAGGATTGGAAAACGTCTGCTCCTGGGCAGATCTCTATACTGTCTGCAAGCTCTAGCAGAAAAAGGAAAGTATTGTGATTGTACATATTTATGAAGTTGTGTGTTTGCGGTATGTGTATGTGTGTGTTAGTGTAGTTTGTGTTTTATCTCCTTGTTTGTGTGTATTTTTTTGTAGCTTTTCTCCCTATGTTTTGCTATATTTTGGCTAGTGGAAGGAGGGAGGATGAGACCAGGGGTAGTTCACAGGTAACAGCACAAGACCAAGATATGTTCGGAACATCCACGTCAATCTTTAATCAAGCATAATCTCCCATGTTACGAGCAGGTTCTGGGGTCACATGCAGGGGTCTAGAGGAAGCGACAGCTCTCAAGTCGTAAACGCTGTCAAGGCCATTGGTCCGTACAGATGCAGAGGTCAATTACTTCTCGCATATCAAGAGGTTTCCGAGGAACGTAGGTCAGCAGCCAGGACTGGTGGTGGCAGTGCCGGTGCTATATAGCACTACAGGTCCCAGCAATCTTTATCATTAGTTACTGCAAAGCCACAGGACATCAATCTTGTAATAGAAAAATCTCTTCAGCACAAATGTCAAGAAGCTCATCTGACAAGTGACGTCTCAGTTATATCTGGTCAGTAATATGTTTTAGGAGAAGCCATGGATGCTAAATTCCTTTTCTGTAACATATATATAAATATAATATAAAGTGTCATCAGCCATTAGAGAACACTCGAAAAAAAACTAAAAACTAAATTGAAGATAAGGTCCTGGGTGTTGATCAGTAAGGTAACACTATCTCTGTTACCGGACACCTTTCACTATCCATATTGTAGTATTTCTGTCATTGGGAACAGGTGGGACAATTCCAGATCAAGCCAAATGGCTTAACTAACCTCTATAATTTCCCATCTCCTGGCCTCCGATTAGGTCATTGAAATGTTACAATCTATGATGCTTAATCTGTTCTTTCCATTACAATGCTAATTGTGGAATAGTGACCATATTGAATTTATTGAATTATCTTGTTCATGTACTGAGGTAAGTTAATGTGTGTTTATGCAATGTTATATTTACATAAATAAGGTTTAATACTTTGTTAAAAATAACATTTTACAAAAATGCCCAAGTAGTGAAACTGGCACTTAATTGTATCACTGATGCTACCTCATGTTGTGGCTGATCCGGAGATTGGGAGTAAGTGTGCACCTGAGCAAAACCAAACATTGAACTACACAGGACGAGAGGCAAATCTAAACTGTAAAATAAATGAAGATGAAGTTTCCTAGCTCAAGTCTAATGCCATGCATTTTTTCTCTCCATGCAATATAATTAAAACTCAGTTGAACCCCTCATATTGAACCCCACAGACTGCCTGCTGGTGCCATGAGAGTGTAAGTTGCACAGCAGCCAATTATTCCCCTGGCAGTGCCAGGACAGGTTCCCCTTTACACAGCACTGATCTTCACCTTTCCTATTGGAATAATGAACCAGACAAGGTCATATGGCCCAACATAAGCAAACACAGGTACAATAAACTGGACTCTATTGGAGCTTATACATAATGATCTATGAATACATGTGGGTCAGACACAGTTGTCTTGTGCTGTGGTTCTGAGGAATAATCATAGTTTTTACCACTCGTAGTTTTATTTTCTTGTTGAACATTGACAGGCATTATTACTGCACAATAATGTTACCATACCACCACCATGCAGTGTATGGGCCCATACTCACTAAACTGCGGGAATGAAAACACTAGATGTTGTCCATCAGATTAGTGCTCTCACAATTACAAACCAAAGAATGTCAGCTAGAATCTGATTGGTTGATATAGGCAAAATCTCAATTTTTTACTTTCCTGGCATTAGTATATCAAGCACTTTTTGTCATGGCAATCCACAGTACCAGAGGTCCCAATCCAGACTACAGCAAGTTCAGCTTTGTGGAAAACGTGCTGCTTTCTACAGTCTGGATTCACCCATATGTTACGGTTCAGCTGTTGGATGCGCATAGTAGTTCAGGAGTCTGACTGCAACAAGTCTAGATGTTTCATTTTGGACCATCCCCACCCCCTCCACATGAAACGCACACCCCGGATACTCCAGATATAAACACACTTTTTTTTTATTGTCAATCAAATACGGTCATTCAGCTTTACTTGCACCCATGCACTGTTATAATGATACTGATCTTTTCAGTAAGTATGTTTAAACAATTCATAACACATATTTTAATATTATACAGCAACGTTAATTATGATGCACCCTGTTTTTGTGTTTAATTATTTTTTTTTTTATATATATAATTTTGTAAACTGATTATTTAGAAAGACCATGGCATTTGGTTCCAGAAAATAATGCTGCTTTGAGGTTGATCTAGGAGTGCTTCACAAGCAGATTGATGAGCGGGGTGTGTGCCGCACACACAGTATCTGAGTTAACGAAATCTGTGCAAAATAAAATGCATACATTCTGTATGCATGACCAAAGCGTATGTTTAAAATACACAGCTCCTGCTATTGTATACAATAGAGAATCTGCATTACTGTTGCTGTTATGGAATTATATATACCATTTATAAACTTTTAGGCAATTATTTTAAAACGTTATTTCAGGCAGTCATTTGGTTTGAAATAAAATCAAGAGACGCAGTGTAGGATTGAGACCCCATGTGTCATTTTCTTGTAGATCTACTGGACATAAGAACTCTGATTGGAGATTTCACAGTGACATGTCTACCAATGTACTGCAGTTCTCTGGCCCTTGCTCTGTTCTCTGTCAGGCAAAGGCACATCCGCCCTGCCAATATTGCTGCCAAGACGGTCTTCCCTTTCCTGGTGATTGTCCACAAGCTCAGTCCGGCGCTCTCCTAGCTGTCCATAAGTCCTTTAAATCCTGTAATTTGCGATTGTATATCTTCTGGGAGCTCGAGGGGAGGGAGTTCTGGTAAGGGAATGTCTAAAGGAGGAAGATTGGGTATAGGAATGTCTGTACCCTTGCCAGTGTTTGCTACAAACTTCTGCCATGTAGACACGTGGCTGGGGGAGCTTGGCGAAGGCTGCTGCAGAGTCCACAGCTCAGATTTCTCCACAAAATCTGTGTCCGTGTCCAATTCTTTCTCGGGGTTCCTATGCAGTCTGGCCACCTCTGCCCTCAGCTTGCGGTTCTCCTTCTTCAGCTTCTCATTCTCCACCAGGAGGGTGTCCACCAGCAGGTTCAGGTCTTTGATCTTGGTTGCTTGCTCCTCCAGCTTAGTCTTGTCGTCTTTCGGAACTTTATTCGCCTTGTACGGCTCTAGTGGCTCCTTTCTCTTCTGCAGCAGATATAGCAAAGAGTCTGGTTCTCTGTCAAGGACACTGTGGATTTCCTGCATATACTTCCCTGGGTTGGATTTCTGCCCTGCAGAAACGAGTGCATTTTGGCTGTCGCCGTCATCGGTAGACAGGTTGTACGATGTCTGGAGATGTGCCGTCAGCTCCTTGTCTGCAGCTATTGCTTTCTGCTGAGTTCGGAGCTTCTCTTCTCTTTTGGCTCTTTTCAATCTTTCCTGGATCAAGAGCTGCTGCTTTATGTGACTGTCTCGCTGCAATTCCAATGACAGCTGAGCCTGGAGAGGAGAAACACAGATGAAAACTGGAGGTACCAGCACTGTGGAGACATAACAGGCACAGGCTTCCTAACTACAAGTCCCAACATGCTACTATAGTGATGTTATAGTATAGTACTTCAAAGTCAGATGGAACGTGTAGTCCCACAACACCTGGGCCTAAATTTACTAAGCAGGGAGACTGAAAAGTGGGGATGTTGTCCATAGCGACCGATCAGATGCAAACTAACATTCGCAAGCATGTAAAATTAAACCGAGATCTTGAATCTGATTGGTTGTTATGAGCAACATCCCCACTTGGGTAGACGGGTATCTCCAACACTGGTTTCCTATAATAAGCTGCTTCTAATCACTATGATTCACTATGATCAGTCAGATGCATTTCCAGTGCTGTACATGGGGAATGGCGCAGTCCTGCTTCAATTTCATTTGCAAGCTTTACAAATATGGAAGTTTGAGGCCATCCATTCACATGGAAAATAATATGATAAACACAGCCCTCAAAAAGTAATCTTTAATAACCATCTTACTTATAACACACCCAAGGAAATATATGTATAAATACATGTCCTTATGATCATAATGTCTTGTTTCATGAAGCGTATTAGGTGTCTTACATGAACATTTATAGTTGAGGGAACATTTCCTGGGGGTCAAATGTTTTCATATTTTGTTAAAAGCACAAAACATACAAAACAAACAACGTATTTTATTGAAGACAACATAACATTTACCTGCTCAGACTGTGTCAGCCTCTTGGCCTCCAATAGATAAGCTGAAATACAGAATAATATGTGAGAGTATGGTCTCAGCACACAGTAACACTAGGGGGAACCTCAAAGAACAAGAAACAACAGATTATTACCTGTTAATAGGTTTTCCCTGACTTCTCCATGGCAGCACAACCAATGGGAGGACTTCCCCTTGTTCCCTCCATACAGGAAAGAGAAAGACACCGGCGGCATATAACCCCATCCGTTTCCGCTCTCTGTGTCTTCGTATTCACAAGCTCAAAAAA
>JABWIB010005772.1:21682-33598 GCA_016617825.1 Platyplectrum ornatum
GCTCGGCTTTTTAAGAACCAAGAAGATCTATTATCAGAATTTGGACAATTCCTTCCTGATGCCAACAGCTCAGTGGTAAGATGCCTTTTATATTTAGAAGCTTGTACAAAAATCTAGTGCTCAAGTACAAGTATAATCTGTTCCTTTGTATAATGTATAGTTTTTTTTTTTTATACTTTTTATAATGGAATTTGTCTAAAGTGCTTTATGTTTACCTTCTCAGCCTCATGATCATTTGCTTGGTTATACAGTGTAGCCATTTTACAGTGCAGTAATAAGCTTAAGTCCAAATGAATACTATTTTGATTATTAAAACACTCCCACCCACAAAAAAAAATAATTAATTTGTTATTCCAAATTAGCTTTTGAGCAAAACAACAGCTGAAAAAGTGGAGTCTGTGAGGAATGACCATGGAGGCACTGTGAAGAAACCTCAGATGAACAACAAGCAGCAGAGACCCAGCCAGAATGGTTGTCAGATAAGGCGACACTCAGGACCTGGAGCTACCCCTCCTGTTAAGGTGTGCATGTGTTGAGAATTTTAGCTGGCACTGGGTTACATATCTCTTCATGTAACGCCATGCTATTGCCATTTTGTCCAAATGCATTTAATTGTAAACTTCATAAACATGAACACATTTGTGTATGTTGAAATTAAATTTCTGAATCACTGATTAAAACATACTGAGGTTCATTTTTCTATTGGCTATGAACATTGTGTTATAAAAGCTCTGCTTTTATAGAGGCATCTCATTGTCCTTTTTATTCTCTGTTTAATTTGTGGTGCAGAAGAAACCCAAAATCCTTATTCCTAAAGATCAATCTGTGACCGATGCAAACAAGCATGGAGCAGGAGCAGAGTCCCAGTTTTTTGATAAGGTAATTTTTTCTGGGATCTTAATATCCTTCTGATGAAGTTGCCGCTAATGTAAGAGCTTTGAATAACTTGAAATGACCATACTATATTTTTAGTGCAATAGTTGTAAATGTAAGTTGTTATGCATTATGTAGAACATTCTCTGAAATTAGGTTATTCGTGTAAATCTAATATGCTTGTGCTTTGTAATACACATTGCATTTAGTTGAAATGTCCTCCCTTACTTGAATTTGTGCAAATTGCCAGAGCAGTGTTGGATATGCTTTTATTACCTTCCACAGGTTCGCAAAGCTCTGCGAAGTGCCGAGGCATATGACAACTTTCTGCGATGTCTTGTGATTTTTAATCAGGAGGTCATCTCCCGACCAGAGCTTGTACAACTAGTCTCTCCTTTTCTTGCGTAAGTGTCTTGGTGACTTTTAGCTGACTTGTTTACTTTTAAAATCTATTTCTTTTAAATGTTTTCTTTTTTTTTTTTCTTTTTGTAAACAGAAAGTTTCCTGAATTATTCACCTGGTTTAAGAACTTCTTGGGCTACAAAGAGTCTTCACACATGGAAAGTTTTCCAAAGGAGCGCAACACAGAAGGCATTGCCATGGAAATCGATTATGCTTCATGCAAACGTTTGGGCTCAAGTTACAGAGCGCTGCCCAAAAGCTTCCAGCAGCCCAAATGTACAGGTAGAACTCCACTCTGCAAAGAGGTAAGCTGGAGACCTGATTGTTGATAATATTTTAGCTAAATAGTAATCATAGTATTGGTGGTTCCAATGTTTTTTAACAAGAATAATTGGGCCAGTGGTTCACTTGGTATTGGCAGAGAAATTTACATGCGACATGTAATGGGAAATATCTGACGCATAATGGTTTGTGTATAATGCAATGTCCCAAAGTATTGGGTATACTGAGGTGCAAGTAAGCTATTATATAGAAAGGAATTGGTTACTTATTATTGTGCTAACNTAATGTGTTGCATGATGTGCTCTATTGCTTTTTATATTCTCTTTAATCTATCTTGTTTTCTGCCTCATTATCTCGCAGGTTCTGAATGACACATGGGTTTCTTTTCCCTCTTGGTCAGAAGATTCCACGTTTGTTAGCTCTAAGAAAACACAGTATGAGGAGCACATTTATCGCTGTGAAGATGAGCGGTTTGAGGTGTGACAATTTAATCACTTGCAACTTTTACATAGTCTCTCCTAGCATGTTCCTAGCATCTCATTAAATGTAGAACACTTGAATTTATTCATGTATTCATCTCCTATGTTTCAGCTTGATGTTGTACTGGAGACCAATCTAGCCACTATCCGTGTACTAGAGTCTATTCAGAAGAAACTGTCCAGACTATCTGCAGAGGACCAGGCTAAATTTCGTTTGGACAATACTCTAGGGGGTACTTCAGAAGTTATCCACCGCAAGGCTCTTCAAAGGATATATGCGGACAAGGCAGCAGATATTATAGATGGTTTGAAGAAAAACCCGGCAGTTGCTGTCCCAATTGTGCTGAAAAGGTCAGTGTTTTGACTTTGACTGTTTTGTAGCTTAATAATTACTACAACACCGTTATGAAATACTGAAAGTATTATTCACCATCTAAGTAGTGTTGATAAGGGAATGATTGAGTCTAATACTTGATAACGTTTTTTGGGGATTTTCTCTTTGTTTTTTGGTTTATGTAATAAAGTTATATTTGGCTTCTGTCCTAAAGTTGGTTCTTCACTGTTTTCTTTCAGTCTGATTTTGAATTTATTTTTGTTTATTAGGTTGAAGATGAAGGAAGAAGAATGGAGGGAAGCTCAGCGAGGGTTCAATAAAATATGGCGTGAACAGAATGAAAAATACTACCTGAAATCACTAGACCACCAGGGTATAAACTATAAACAGATTGACACGAAGGTCCTTCGCTCTAAAAGCCTGCTTAATGAAATTGAGAGCATCTATGATGAGGTTAGTGTGCCCTAAAGAACATATTCTTTCTTATGGTTAGTGGTAATCAATACACAGNTGGCCATATATTTTGTATTGGCTGTTACCTTGCATATTCAGATATTAGATATTTTCATGATAACTGTCTTTTTCTACAGCGTCAAGAGCAAGCATCAGAAGACAGTTCTGGTGTCCCCATAGGGCCTCACCTAACACTGACATATGAGGACAAACAAATTCTAGAGGATGCTGCTTCTCTCATCATTCACCATGTGAAGCGACAGACTGGTATCCAAAAGGAGGACAAATACAAGATCAAACAAATTGTTTACCATTTTATCCCAGACTTGCTCTTCTCCCAGCGAGGAGAGCTTTCTGATGTTGAAGAAGAGGAAGAGGAGGATACAGTTGAAACAGAAGATGGGATTACCAAGAAACACAATGGGGTGGGGGGTGTTGGTGGTAGTAGCAGCAGCAGCCCACCAAAAGCCAAGCTGATGTTTGGAAACACTGCAGCACAGAAGTTTAGGAATGTTCCGGATGCCTACAACTTGTTCTATGTTAACAATAACTGGTACATCTTTCTGCGTTTGCACCAAATACTCTGCTCTCGTCTTCTGCGCATTTACAACCAAGCAGAAAAACAAGTGGAGGAGGAGATGAGGGAAAGAGAGTGGGAAAGAGAAGTGCTGGGGCTGAAGAGGGACAGGAACGACAGTCCTGCCATCCAGTTGCGGCTTAAAGAGCCAAGTAAGTTTAGTGTTACTTACTGTGTCTCAAGTGAAGTTTCTTAAACTAAATGTAGTGGGAAAGTGTTGACACTGACACTGGTTTTTTGTTTTTGTTTCCCTTAATACATGATTGAATGATTATTAACCAGGTTCTTTGTGTTCTACAGTGGACATAGAGGCTGTGGATTATTATCCAGCATTTCTTGATATGGTTCGTAACCTGCTGGACGGGAATATGGACTCAAACCAATATGAAGACTCC
The DNA here is from genome assembly GCA_016617825.1 of Platyplectrum ornatum. Classification (NCBI taxonomy): domain Eukaryota; kingdom Metazoa; phylum Chordata; class Amphibia; order Anura; family Limnodynastidae; genus Platyplectrum; species Platyplectrum ornatum. The sequence continues at coordinate 25,478 of JABWIB010005772.1, forward strand.
TTGCGGGAGATGTTCACCATCCATGCCTTTATTGCCTTTACTATGGACAAGCTCATACAAAGCATAGTAAGGCAGGTGAGTAGATTGACAACATTTAAGACTTGGGCTTATTGTGTAAAGATAAAGTATTCGATTGATTAAAGTGTACTCGTTTTTGTTAAATGATAGTTTAAAAACCTGACGCATGAAACTAGGGAGGGTTGTGATGGTAGATTTTTGCATCTGCATTCAATTTTATTAGTATACGGGTTACTACTTGTNATGCTTTTTTATTTTGTCAGTCTGGTTTATCTGGGCAGTAGGCTGTATATTAGCTGGGTGTTAAGATGGGAGACGTTACATTGAAAATATTCTCACCATTGTCTGTAGAAGGAAGTCTTTGGAGAAATGTAAAAATAAAATTATCGCCCGATATGCAAAGGCTTAAAAATGAATTTAACACATTAACACAAAAGTTTGTAAAGCTATTGCGTGAATATTTAAATAAGATGTTGATTCACATGAAACGCCATCTAGCTGGTAAAGCAGACAAGCTTTATAAAATCAGACTGGATCCAGACATACACCTGGTTCTGGTACATGTGCTGTGCACAGTATGCCTGGCCATTTCCTGACCCTTGTAGCAGTGTGTGGCATGATCTCATCTGCTACAGTAAATTTTATGCATTCAAAGCCTTGCTGGACCTTTTTAATACCTGTACTATTTTAAGACATAATACAGGTTATAATACATTTTTTATTTTTCTTAGTTACAAAGTTACAAAAACACTTATGACCTTTTGAACTTTAAGACTAAAATAATAGTTTGTGTACATTAGTAGTGGATGCAAAATGGTATATGTACATTTCCTGAATGTGCACTACAAGACTACACACTGGGGATTATTGTTCCAATCAAACCAATCGTTTGCTTGTTTCAAAATGTTTCCAGTGTGTTCGGTCANATGTTGTAGTATTATGTTTAGTCTGTAAATTAGAGTTGACACTTGCACCNGTTGTGCCCTTACATTACAAACTCTGGCTCAGCCCCATGGTCTTTAGTACAACAATTCCCGTTTATAGTTCTGCATAATGCCACCTTGTGGANNAACATGCCATTACAGCATACCATTGTAGTAAAGGTTTATCTGTAGGGATGTTGGGAAACTAAAAAGCATTGTGCAGAAAAAGTATTTGATATGCTTTTGCTCATGTGTACTCCATATAGCACCGTTTATATCCAATGTCACATAGTAACGGCCTATGTGTGTTTCATGTCCCCATTAAGTAAATCCTTTACTCTGCTCCTCTTAATGCTCTATGGAGAGAGGTTAAAGTTACATCACATCTCTATCTCTATGACAGATCTGATCAGTGCATCTGCCTGCACATGTCAGTTAGTGCAATTGATTTTGCNGTGACCAGGACACTTTTAGCACATTCCTGTACTATGAAAATGAAGAAAACATAGATAAAACATTATAATAGTAGTGTAAGTTCTAGTTCTAATTAAGTATTCTTTTTTGGAATGTGGGCCAATATTCATTCTTTTTATGGTGATTACAATGTTGAATAATGTGGGAATAAATGGACTCAATACTTTGCCTTTTGACATGTAGTTTAGCATGCGCACACTTTTGTTGTTCACATCCAATACTTGTGCTGTTTTGGGGGGGGGGGTTCAAAGTTGTTCTCCCTGCTTCCACTTTGGACACATATAGAACATAGAGCAACAGTATAGTAGATTCTATAATGCCACCATGTGGCATTGTTTATACAAAGCAAGGACACCAGGTTTTACTCTTCTGACATGGTTTGATGCAATTNCTTCAGTAACTTTCTTTGCTGGGCTACTTTATACGGTAGTAGCAGCATGCTGCTTCCCAGACTGGAGTAAAAACAAAACAAAAAAGCTTTGCAGGATAATGCAATTATTCCCACCATTTATTTTAATGGTGGTGTCACAGTGGAGCTTGTAGATCTCTAGGGACAATATGTTCTATGAGTCCAGTGTTAACAAATCTACATTTGGTTATTTTGTTGGTTTACATGTCTTACAACATTCACTAGAAAGTAAAGATGAAATACCACCATCTTTGTCTTTGTGTGTCTTTACTCCNTTTTAAGTTTTTCCATTTTCTTTATTCCTGCAGCTCCAGCACATAGTCAGTGATGAAATCTGCGTGCAAGTTACTGATCTCTACCTCTCTGAGAGCAGTTGTAATGCTACAGGGGGTCTGCTGGGTACCCAAGCATCTCGAAACCTCAGTGAGGCTAACTACCAGCGAAAGGCAGAACAATTAATGGCTGATGAGAACTGTTTCAAGGTAAGCGGTTTTNTTTAACATGACTGTTTCATTAGCATTGTCACACAATCTGTTTCTGCAATGACTTTGCAAATAAATGTAATTTTAAATGCATGGTGTAATTCAATGTAACTTTTTTTTTTACATAGGATGATTTTGGTCTTTTCACTGTTTGTTTTTTTTCCTGTTGTACTTAATTTATACGCACACATGTTTATTATATGTTTCCAACATTGTAAAATTAAGTAAAGTGCAATCAATAGAATCATTTGCCAAATATCAATTGGGCCGTTGAATGGAACCCACTGATTGCGGATAATGAGCTTGTAAAATGACACATACGTAGGATTCTGCTTTATGTCAACATTCCATATTGCACCTGTGAAATATAAGTTGGGGTTGCAGGGAGTGGCTTATTTCCAAGACCAGTTATGCACCCATAATATATATGCATGGGACCTATCTTTTATAGTTAATTAACTTTACAACTTTAATGGTGGGTCCCAGAATGTTTCTGATCTCTAATTAAAAAGAAGAAATAGAGTTGAANGTGTACTATCAACAATCTGCTAATTTGAGTATGTGTAGAATAAATATCCTTCCCAGTACTACCACCAATCTGTGGGCATGTGATGTAATATGTATTTTACGGTTTACATTTGTTTTATTAGTGCTTCACTAAAGCGAATGTTTTATTTTTATTATCTTACAGTTGATGTTCTCCCACACTTGTGACCAGGTCCAATTAACAATTGAACTGCTGGACACTGAGGAAGAAAACTCAGATGACCCAGCGGAGACCGAGGTAAGCCCGGCTCGTGCCTGAGGGGCTCTCGGTTGCCGCCACCCCAGGCAGGACCCTGACCTCCAGGACCTACTGGGGAAAGGGTCATGGGGGGGATTTGTGAGACCTTGAAAACCTGCCTTCTGAGATCAAATCACAGCCCACCCCAGTCACACACAACCAGCAGTGTGTGAACTGTGATATATATATTTTTTTCCTTTTTTTTNTNTTNTNTTTTNTNTTTNNTTTTTTTATATACTTGTACATAATGCTACCCATCTGTGGTTTGTTACAGAATCCAGACAAGACTAACCTTCAAAAATATTCCAAATTTTGGAGACAGAATTAAATTGTAATATAATAAACGATGTTTTAACGATCCAGGGTGACTCAGTGATTTGTTCTGTTTGTTTTATTCCCCCTCTCTTACTTGTGTTTTTTAGTATATATTTTAATTTTTCCTTGTTTTAATTACTTTCTTTCTTCTCCTGACCTTCTCTACTTTCCCTATGGCAAAAGTGGATAGAGTTCTGTGCTCATGTAAATAATTTTTTCTGTTTCCAAGAAGAGAAACAATCTTTCATTGTTCCATTAATGTGACCATGTGCTACTGAGAAATACTAATCATTCTAAACAATCTATAGAGCATTCTCATTTCCAAGCCAGGAAAACCACTAAAGAGCCCTGTTTTATAAAGCAACAAATAAAAACTGTTTGGTAGCGTCTTGCGTCCAGCTTGTGAAAGATCTTTCTGCTGGTGCGTCTCAGCGCTGTTTGGAAATCTTGTTCTGGGAGCTGCAGTGAAGTACACACAAACATTTAGTGAAGAAAGGATTTAAACNTTACAAATAATGTACACTCTAAAGATTGCTTGAATTGGTCTCCTCTAATTGTAAATTTTAGATTTATCCTAGATATTAGAAAACCTGTAATGTTTGGGGTGCAGGGATGGTTACAGATGTGGTGGTCTAAAAACATATTTCCTACTAGTATTTTTTGGTATTTATCAATCACTATGTGTGATTACTATGTATGGCCAATCACGCATGAACAGTGTAACAAATGTGTCACAATACGCATTCTTAAGTTTCACTGGTCATACAAATCACTTGAGCAAGTGACTGAATAGATGTTAGAATCAAAGGAAATGAACTATGACCTTCTGGATACATTGAGTTTTATTTCTTCCTTTCTGAAAGCTAACCCTTTTGTAATGTTCTCTGCAAATGGTATTTTTAAGTTCTTTTATTTTACCGTATAAACATTTAGGCNTACATTGAAAGCAAGGAGCCAGGCAATACATTTTGTGTAGGGTATGGTAAATATGGCAATAAGTTATATGTTTTCTATAATGTATTTCATCAGTTACTGTAAGAGGTCAAACAGGTTATTGTGGTGGTCTTAACTGGTTACCAAAAAGTTCTGTTTGGGGTTTTTTTTTTTTTTTTTTTTTTTTTTTTGGGGTAAATGTTTTTTCTGTTTACCCCACATTAAAGAAAACTGAATTGGAAATGGCGGACATGGTATGATGCCGCACTGAGCGTATTCTGCAAACCTAATACTAACTCTTTCCTACCTGGAGCATTAATGTTTTTTAAAGGTATACGTCACTCAACATAGAACATATTTCCTATATAGCCTATATATACATGTAAAAACAAGATAAAACATTTTGTGTGTAATCTTAGACACAATTACAAGTAAGNGTGCTATATGTTCAATGTCTTGCTAACTTTCCTGGCTTCATAATTTTAACAGTCTAGATATTTGTGATGTTGACCAGGAAATGCTTGCCAGCGCTCTGAACTATGTGCAACTTACCTGCTGCNATGGTTAATACAATACTAACTTTTTAAGGCATCTTTGAATAATAGCTTCAGGGTGACTCAAATGAACTTACAGTATTTTGGAGAACATGTATGAACTCTTTTGTTGCTACTGATACTATTCTATGACACAAATACAAAAAAGGTTTTTCTACATCTGCATATGGACGCTAGGCATACGGAATGGAATAAACATATTAATTTCCCAGATAAGGTTATGTATAACCTAACGTCAATTTAACACANACATGATGTGCAGGTGAACCAGTCATTCAGCTCAATGCTCATTCTCGCATGAAAAGACGGGTAACCTAATATCTCCCTCCTAGCACTGCATTTCACCAGTACTTGTCAGCCAGCTCAATGGTGAACGTTACAAAGAAGGTTCTTACAACAATTTACGGGTAACTTAACAATGTCTCCCTACTAGTGCTACAGCTTGCTGGACAATTTGATAAATTNTATGCAGCCTCATGCACATACATTTTCTACAACATTTACATTGTTCGTTTCCTCCTCTATGTATTCAGGAAAAATCATTTTACAAATTCCTTTACTATAGAATGGTGGTAAGTTGCCTGTACACTACTAAAATTGTTTTATTGCAAAAAAAACTATACTAAGTTATGCTTTGTGATCTGATCCATAGTTATGTCAGTGCTGTAGAATGGAAAAGGGAGAAATTGGTTCACTGTTTTATTGCTATACAGCATATATTTAAAGCGATTGTGTTATCCATTATGGTATTTTTCATGTATGTTTTTAGAGTGGAAAAGTCCTTAAATGCTACAATATTCAATTATAAAAAATATCCCTGATTGTGAACAGATCAACTTTTCAGACAATAGGAGAAAATAGAGCAAGCATAGGTAACATGATTTATTACTTTTGTGAAACTACCAGGTATAACCTATACCTTAGCATTGCAGGACATGTCGTTTCACAACAATAGTAGTAGTGTTGCTTGTTGCTCTGATCTGTTCAGTTACCTTGAATAACAAGACAAAAAACATTGTCTTTGGCTTTTCCCGATCAATGTATATTTGACTGATGTGTGTCTGAAAGATCTCCTTTCGGTCAGGCTATGTATCCAACAATGCCTGGATTTCCACAAACGTGCGGTGCATGTTTTCAAGGTATCCTTGCTGAAGCACAGTCGTGTTTACTGACTGACACAGTTTAAAGCAGGTNGTAATCTTTATAACTGGTGGTTCTGGACTTGGTTACAGCCTTAGTGTGTCTTCACAAGCATAAAAATTCCTGCACTGTGTGATCATGAATGTATGAGGCTTCTATTACTGACCTGGATCTAAACTTCCATGATGGAAGCCTTTGCCACTGCTCGGCGTGTCACATACAGCAAGTTTGCAAGGTGGAAAGGATTTATCTTGAACAATAAGGGTTTAACCCAAAACGTCGCTGCATCCTGTGCCCAGTCTCTATTTTCTGAAGACATTTAAGGTAGATTCCAGCTTTCGTAATATCATATGAAAAGGGGGATTTGCCTTCCCACAACCACATAGGATTAAGGAAACAGCAGCAATGAAAATATGGAGCTGTTAATGGTCCTTTTTAAAAGACTATGGTTTAGAACACTTCATTGTGATACCAGAAGACACATCTTAAGTCACTTAAGACGCATTGTAAAAGAAAATGTAACTTTATTATAGAGATTAGAATGAAGGTTGCTGCATCCAAATTATGCCTGGACTCTGCAAAACACAGTTATACTGAATTAATCTGTTGCTCACACACATCTGTATATAACAAATGTAACACTTCTCCACGTCTCTATTGTCCATTGTGATTGCACCTTTGCATTTGTAAACAGCCATTGCCCTTAGTGGCCGGTGGTTTATGTAACTGGAGTAAAAGATTCCTGCTATGAATTAGTACTGTAACTGAAATAGAACGCTCTTATCCAATTACTTAATTCTCATGACCTAATCGCATTCTTAACAGCGACTTTATCAGAAGGCCCTGCCTTATATAAATCACAGCATATTTGTATATTACCCTTTCCATGATGCAATGATACAGATGCACACTCTTGCCTGTAAAGTATAATTTACTAAGTTTAACTACTTGTGTAGCAGTTTCTAAATTGTTTTTCATTTTTAGCTTGAAGTCCAAAAATGCTGTAATCTATCATCTAGTTTATATTCTTTGGCTTTTACAGTATGNATTTTATTAGTTTGATTAAACTGACCTTGTTCTGTATGGATTAATTGAAAGGTAGAAAATCATGGTTTTGGATCCATGGGTCACTGCAACTCAAACTTGTCAGAGCTTTAAGACTGGCTAAAATAAAGCAGTGCCAAGGAGCTAAATGAATTACTCCTCATGTGCATATAACCTGAGCAAGACAAGACTCTAAACGTACTCCACTTTGCCTTCCTATCACTTCTCNACTGTGCAGTCTTTCTCACTCTTTATTCTCTGCTTGCCTGTCATGGTTCCTGGCATTCTGGGCTCTAGCACTAATCCTGAACCCATTGTCTTCTTTCTTTAAGCGCTGGTCGGACTATGTGGAAAGATACATGAACTGTGACTCTACTTCCCCAGAGCTGAGAGAGCATCTTGCACAGAAACCTGTTTTCTTACCCAGGTGAGCTCTTCATCTGATACCTGCGCCAGGTATACTATCACTAACTTTAGTGAATGAAAACATTTACCATTTGCTGTATTAGCCTCTTCCATCTCTGCTGGGAAGCTATTCCAGTGATCCTATCTTCACATTTAGTCTGACCGCTCCTCTCTCCAGCTTGGGAAGCACTTCATCAGAAAACTTTTTTCCCCTGTATTTGTGTAACACAGTCAGTTTCTTGTAACATTGGGATTTTCCNGATTGGCTTCATCTACTATATATTTTTTATTTATTTATTTTTTTGGTATGAGCTCTGATGGGGATAGAGAATAAGAAAGAGAAGATTATTAGAAATGGGCAATTTGAAAATATGCAGCTTATGTAAATTTTAAGCCTCATTAAATTNGTGTTTTTTTTTATGTAATAGTTGGGTGCCAATATTTTTCCCTTGCGTAGACACAAGTTTTGGTATTTCACTAAATCCTGGTCGAATCAGTAATGTAGTTGGTGAAAGCATAATTTTAAAGCTAAAGTTATTTGCACACCTTGGTGTTGATNCAGAGTGGGAGTAAGGGCATAAAAGTGTAGACCTGGGCAAATACTGAACTGCAGTGAAAGACAAATTTAAACTGTGAAAAC
>JABWIB010005773.1:5254-17804 GCA_016617825.1 Platyplectrum ornatum
TATATATATATATTTTAACAGTGGCAAACCACAATACATAAAAACTTTGTTGTTTAAAAAAATCCCATATTAATATTGTTTTAACTATGGGATTAAACCAGAAACCCAAAGCAAGAAAATACAGGCCTTTACATTGTATAATTAAAACGCTACCCCTTTTTTAAACGGCACCAGTGATGTTGTTTGAATTAATAGACTGTTATTCACAAGAGCTAAATGGCTTCACTGTAAAGCTAAACACAAATTCTTAATTAAAGAGAGTGGGCACTCTTCCCAGTGGCAGGGATTTTCCCCTATTAATCCAGGTGTTGCTAAAGTTATACATCCATTTGTAGTCCTGTTGTTCAAACAAAATATGTCATCCTGTTTCTCAGGCAATATTTATGTTTCCATAAAGAACAATACCTTCACTTTAAACAATGGTACCTCTGTCTATGACCTTGAATTACATGATAAATAGGTGTGGAATACTGTACTGAATACCTATACAGGAGTATACAGTTGTTACAAAGGTCTGTATGTATATTTCATTTGCTATGACTACATTGTACTTCTAAATGCATGTCATTGTTCCAAAATAACAAGTTGCTTTGCCAGCATTACTACGAAATTTCTTATAGGTTCAAAGACAACAATCATCTAATATAACATTTCTTTAGAACACTGAGGGCCGCAAAAGTGTGAAGGGTCATAAGTGACTGACTGGACACCGTGGAGTACAACTGGGGTTATATTAACATGGGGGTGTGGAGAGTGGGATTTCATGGTGAGATGATTAGCATGGTGAGCTGTTAGGAGTTTTGACAGTTAGGTCAGGTGACCAAGTTTTTATAAGGTTTTGTTATTCCTGTTTTTCCCTTCCTTCTTCGCTACCTTCAACTGATCTTAAATATTCAAACCCCACAATCTTTTCCATAAGTCCTTTACCTTGTTAAATCTGGACATGAATGTCATCCAAATCAACCTAGTGGAAGGCCCATAACAGAGTCAAAGTTCTGTCTATCCTACACCAGTGGGAAATCCAACAGGTTCTATCAGCACTACACCACTGTAGTAAAATATTGAGACAAAACAGTAAGCTCCCCCTTTAGTATAATAATGTGACACAACAGTCTGCTCATGAGGGTGAAATGTCCTGCANGTTACTCTGTCTATTCAGCAGTACTCATAAGTGTGAGATGTGCTGTAGGTTACTCAGCAGTACTCATAGGGGGGAAATGTGATGATGTTAGACTTGGCATATTGAGCTGGGCTGTATACCATGTCGGTCAAGGTCAAGTTAATTGGGTTAGTTAGATGCATGTTGTGCCCAAGAAATACACTTCCTTGATGTACTGGTCACTATCAACAACCAGCAACTTACTACAAGTGTCTTCAATAAACCTACTGACAGGAACACCATTTTACACATCCAGAGTCATAATCCTCATGCTCTTATCAAGGGCTTGACCTACTCTCAGTTGGCATGAATCAACGGTTACCCTAATGTTGCAGAATTCAATATGCAACATGCTCTACAGAATACTTCAATGTGGGCAAAATCAAGATAGATAAAATCCATAGGTCTACTCTTCTAAAGTAGAAAGAACGTACCCATGACAACCAGTTCATTCCTTGGGTATCTTGATATCATTACCTTTGACCATACTGTTCCCTTGTTACACATATCCAGTGATACCAGGGGCAGAAATATGCGGGACATGCTTTGAAAAAACGACATCCACACTATGACATCCACGACTACATAACCACCACATTTATACAATGTAAAGCAGGTACATTACTGCTTGCTTTGTTTATACTTCTATCCCCCAGGCTACCAACGACCAATGAGATCACCCCGGGCAGCTAACCAGGAAACTCAGTGGGTGGTAAGTTCCAGGCTGAGGTCAGAGGTTGGGGTCTGTTAGGGGTAAGTCTAATGATTTTAACTTGATTCACTCTGTATGTATATATTTGTTGGAGAGGGTTGGTACACTTATGCTGTTGGTTTCTTGTGATTTTTGCACCCTGATGAAAATCCCATGTGGGGATTGAAATGTTGGTGATATGTAACTTTTGAAGTGCAGAAATAAAAGTTTCTACTTTAAGAACATTAATAAAAGTATGGCAAGTGACGCCATACCTTGCAAACAAAGGGTTGTTCCTTGCCCCTTTTGTCATTTGCATGTCCACATTTAGCAGCTATTAGCCCTGCTAATTAGGCCAAAACGTAAACCCATGCCCTGACATGGTGTAAGTTGGTCGTACGTCTAAGAAGCAGCTATTTGTTGTATATATATTTTTATTTATTTATTTTTAACATTTTTAAACATAAATAAACCTTGCTGTGTGCAGCAGCACACACAGCACAGAAATGCAGGCATAAGTAGTATGCCACTTTCATTCATAAAAGCAAGCATACAACGTATACCGTCTTTGCTGCTACATACACTGGAGCCTTTGCGGAGCATCCACCAGAGCTTCTGTGCCTCTCGCTATTCAGAATGAAGAGGAGACGGACACTGCATGTTTTTGAAGAAACATGCAGCTCAGAATACCACGGATATGGTGGGTGCACATAATCTCTGAATCAGGTGCACTATTGATACAGATTTATAAATTTAAATATAATTATTATGTTGAACCATTTTTGTAATATGCACATTGTGTAACACCTAGGGTCTTACTTACATTTTGGATTACTTAGTAGGTATTTACATCCTGATATGATTCATTTAAGCTGTGAAAAGATTTGTCAATTTATAAATGTTAATAATTGTGGACATATAGAGTAAACGATTTGAACTGTCAAACAAAAATGTGTTTCATAGAACACTTTGTAATTAATGACAAATATTACATTGTCATTACAGTGAACTATTACTGTGTCAAGTTACTGCATCTTAAGGCACATTTCCCTTCCACAGTAAAAGTCACATTCCATAGAGATAATATCTGAGAAACACCTGGATACAGAAAAGACAAAGTGTTATTCAATTTTATTTATTTTTTTCATGTCATGGTGATGGATGATTTATTTTGGTCGGAATATGCAAGGATGAAAAATCACCACAAATAAAAAACAGTTTTGAATAGTTTTGGATTATTGTAAACCCCATCAAAGGCATATACAGTATACCAGAACCCTTAAAATAAAATATGCTTAGTTAAGGGAATGGCAGCACTGAGATAGATGCAAGTACAAAGTAATAATATAAATAATAATAATAATAATAATAATAATAATAATAATAATAATAATAATATAAATAATATGCTTAATTCATTTATAAATAGAACTGGAAGAAATGGAAAAATTCAATAAAAATGAAGCAAATGTTTTCTAATGACTTTAGTATGCAATAGTTACTAAAATGTAAAAGTGTTTGTGTATTAAGGTTCTATTTTATATACAGTGATTCAAATAATATACCATCAGTGGGCCTGATTCACAGAGCCCTGACTGCACGGAGGGGATAGAAGCAGGTAATTGTCCCCTGGACAATTAAGCTTTTTAAATGTTTTTTTTAATATTAAACAAATAAAATGTAACGTATATTGGATGCATTTTTTTTTTGGGGGGGGGGGGTGCCAAGAAAAAAAATAAGTAAATTCTACGTGCTTTAAATGTAGCAAAATGGTACGCATGGGCTAAGTAGCATAAGTATTGGAAAGAGGTACAGTGGAAGAGGGTGGTTTGAACCAACTAATCAAAATGCATCCTTTTTGGCTTGCTTCGCCAGGCTTTTGGCCATCGTTGTCCAGGTGAGCACTTTCTCTCCAACAGTTAAGCATGGAGGAGGCAATGCAATGATGAAATAATGGATCAAAAGGTGTACAAAAACAGTGTTAGTGTGTCATGTGATTTCCTCCGACTCCTACAATTGAATATGTCGGCAGGGCAGTGGCTACTTGCCAGTTATATTGTTCTCTNAGATGGTTCCTGGAACTTAGATTGTTGCCTTGATATCTTGTCTTGCCCTGTTTCTTTTTCAACCCACTCTATTGTTTCCTTGCTTACACTTTTTATTTTGGGCCTTACCATACCTGTACATTTTCATTACATTTGTAACAAGATAACATAAAGAACAGGCATCCTGACAGGCAATATTGTTTCTGTGTTACACTAAACATTTCCCAGTGATGCTTCTTTAAAATTGCCATAAATGCATTTTGATCTTTCTCTTAGTCTAGGCCTAACAATGGCCGTATACAAAATATTGATTCTAGAATGTAGTTCATTTTAGATTATAGTCTTCAAAACTCTTGTTTATTTCCTTTTAGTTTTTTTCCTTTTTATAGTAATAGCATACCAATGCAAATGTTGCTATCGCACATTTCTGAAAGTATCCTTTTAGAAATAATCAGGATACATCATTTACTATTTTATATCACTATATCGTAGGTCACAGTGAAGGCTGTGGTTGGCCAATGCCAAATCTGCTCACGCTGTGGCACNTTGATGTAGGAGTGTTGACTGCTGTGTGAATCATAAACCTCTCAGTTTGATGATCAACTGTGCATTAAACTAATTAATCATCATTTTATGCCTCATCAAGCACTTTGCTGAGATTCTCAACAGGAGAAACCCCAATTAGCCAATAGAAACCAAAAAGTATTGTTTGGCTGGGTTAGACTTCTCTAAACAAGGAGGATTTGACAAGCTAATAAACGTGTCATTAGTTTTGTCACTATTTACCATAAGGGTTCACCTGAACAAGTGGAGAGAAAGAGCACAGAACTGCGTGTGTGTCTGTCTGTGTATATGAATCATAAATAATTTTCTCTAGCCTTACACTACAATGCCTTCAGAACATTCTAGTAAAATGAAATAAAAATGTTTATTCATGTATAATATTTTATAGTATAATTGCTGTTCAGGCAGGTAAACAATATTAATTTTTTACTGTAATTATACCATGTTTGTGATTCAGAAATGCAAAAAATAAATACATGTATTGTATATTGTATATCAGTAAGTAAAATGTCATATTGAGTAAAATGTCATATTGTGTCCGTCTCTTCCATCTTAGTTGGGAGTCTATTCTTCTTTTCAACTACCCTTTCAACTACCCTAAAGTGTCCACCTTCCAGTTTATGCAAATGTGTCCTTTAGTTCAAAGCTCAAAACATAGGCTGCCTGCATGTAATCCAAAGGTGAATACATACACATGCATATACAAAAATGTTAATGCCTCAATGTACTGTATATGTCAAATACACCGGGGTATATTTACTAAGAGGTGAGATTGAAAAGTAGGGATGTTGCCCACAACAACCAATCAGATTCGAGTTCACATTCTTCAGAGTGTAAAATGAAACTGAGAGCTTGAATCTGATTGGTTGCTATGGGCAACATCCCACTGCAATCTCACATACAGTGATATACATCCCCACATCAAGTCCTGATAAATAACGTAACATTTAATTCTAATGTATGAAAAGTTTCCACCCCCAATTTTCCTGGTACCAGTCTGGGGTTTTTGGACCAAATTCTTAGCTGCGTTTCCGCCAGCCAGGCTGATGTGTGCTGATCTGAACATGCACAGATCGCCTTTGAATAGCACAGAGGCGGGCGCCCCTTTTCTGATTTAAATATGTGCTTTCAGCAGGGCTTAGTCCTGCTAATTGGAAGCGCAGCCTACACCATATCCAGAAATGGTGTAGGCTGTGTGTAGTGTCGTACAGGCAGGTAATGTCCTATGGACAATTACCTGCCTTATTAAGGTTTAAAAAAAAGTGTAAAAGAAGATTTTTATAGAAGTGTAAAAGAAGATTGTTATATGAATTAATGAATAAATTAGCTTAGAAAGAAATTAATTATTTAATAAATATATAAAGGGTAATGGGTAAAATAAAAATCTAAAAAAATTTGCCCCATGGTTAATGACCTATCTGGCACCACAGCATTGCATCCCTAAAATAATTCAATATTAAAATATTATGACTGCTGCAAGTTCTTTTTTTGTATGTACATTCTCTTTCATTTTGTGAATCGCTTAAAAGGTTGTTTTCTAAGATAGTTCATTTTAAGAGTGGTAAAAAGCAAATACAGGATGGATTGAAACCTAGCACTACTGTATGAAAGTAAAGAGTAGGAAGTGAATTCTAGGCAGATCAATTCTTTTCTGCAGGATCAATTTGAAATGTATCCTTTAATTTCCCTTTCATGTCTTTCATGTCACAGGACATTTTTAGTGCCTCACAAATATATCTCCTTCTATTGAAAGTGGTATAAATCACTTTGCTAGGAAGCTCAGTTTTAGTGTTCCTCTGTAACCATATAATTTGCTCTCCACAATCCTGTCATACCACACTGATCTCAGCAATGACAAGCTACTTGGCCCTTGCCCCAAACTAACTAGATGAATATAAATTCTTCTCATGCATATGGTGCTCATTGAGCTGTTTTCAATAAAACTGCAGGAATGATTTAGCTCAAGATAGCTGCACATTATTTCTCTAAGGAAAATGTAGAACTACAATTTATCCATTCATGAAATGAAATTTAAATGGATGCTTGCTAATAATTACGAGAGGAAGTGACGTTGTTGCCTCGTGACATGCTACAAATTAGTGACTTGCTATGTTTTCTACAATTTTGCCGTTGTAGATCTTTGCACTGTACTGTTTAACTGACTATAAAAAATGCTAATGTTATGGGTTCAATTAGTATTTTTATTATTTTGCTCCAAGATCATTGCATATATGTTGCAGACCAGACAATTGAACAGAGAGAGGGAGAAAAATTGAAATGTTAACACAAGGGCCTAAATTTACTAAACTGCATGATTGGAAAAGTAGGAATATTTCCCATAGTAGCTAATCAAATTCGAGCTCACATTCTCCGGTATGTAAAAGAGCTTGAATCTGATCTTGCTATAACAACATCCCCACTTTTCCAATTCCACATTTTAGTCAATTTAGGCCAAGCAATTGTCACAAATATAAATATACAAGTCCAAAACGTTACTAGTTATTTCTTAAACTGGCCATCCACTTCAACGATTCTTGTTCAGATGTTTTTGTTCAAACTTTTGTTCCTATTTTGAAATCTCGTTCTAGTGGATGGTGCCAATTTTTGCATTTTACAAATGATTATCTTTCCCAAACTTGTCGTTAATGACAATTTTATCATTGAGAATTCCAGATTGATTATCGTATCAGTGGTCCAATTTCTTGTAGTAGGTGGGCTAACACTAACTTTTTGGGTATTTCTTTTATGTTACAGCAAATGAATTTAAAGCCGAAAAATTATTAGGATTACTACCATTATTGTGGGGGGGTAGATAATCGTTTTAGTGTATGGTAACAATATTGACACGTTGGTCAAGGGAAAAATCTTTCATAATATTGTTCAAAATCATTAATTCATTCTAAATTCAATTAATTCATCACCTAAATCAATTTAAATAAAAAATACACTGCAGATAATGCTTTTTGGACTGAATCCTATTTTCCAATAAATTTGGGTTTGGACCTGTAATTATCGGATTTATGGAATCTCTATATATAAGCATCACTGCTACAACCTTACTAACTGTTCCCTTTTCACCAATGTATTTCTGAAAGTTGTACCTTACATAAGGTTTTATGACTTCAGAAACATCAGAAAAAATGTGTTCCATACACACAGAAATGAGGAGAAAAAACAAGTTAATATTTAGTCTTTTATTCTATCAAAATTATATGGTAAACAGCATTTCTGAAATCTGACGCTGTCCGACACCACAACTGAAGTATTATTCATTTGGTACAAAATATCCTTGAAGTCATTAAAATGCTCAGGCGAAACTGTTTCACTTGTATGTTAAATGCTGATAAGTGGCACTAGGTCACTTAAGTGTTGTAAGGATCACAGGTGTCTGAAGTAACTGTTTGTTCCTATGAATTGTATTTTAGAGTATGGCAACTCTGTGCTTTGATAAAATCTAAATCTTATGAGGTAAAGAGTCAATCTAAAACCTCAAAGGCATTTCCCATAAATCTGATAAATTACAGCCCAGGTGCAGTAACAATTTGTCAAGATTGTAAATACGAAGACTTTAACTAACCTGTCACAAAGAAGAAAGTGAGAGCCTAAGAGACTCTACCTGCAAATCACACCTGGGCTATATTGCTTTCTGCAAGCATGGGCTAAATTTACAATCTTTTAAAAGTGATTATGATTGTGTAACTACTGTAGTCATTAGCAAGCCTGTACAAGAAAGGGTTTCTTTTGTAACATAAATACAGATTGTCAACTATCATTTCATAGTAATTTATATGGGAAGCTAAAACGAAAGCACATTAATTATTTTTATAAGTTATTGTCAAAAGAAAATATAACCATTGAAACTCAGCAGCAGTTATTTACAGTGATATACAATCAATTATGGATAACATCTTNTGTGTAGAAAAAGGTAAATAAATACAAGTGGTAACCCTGCCTACTTACAGTATGTGTCATCTACACAACTGAAGAACTATTAAATAATGAAATGTCTCAGATATAACTTCAGAAACTGATCTCCTGTGATTCACACGACATACAAGTTTACAACAATGTAACAGTTGTTTTTATCCGGATGAAAATTTGTTTCATATTAACACTCAGGTAATTTTGTATTACAGCAAAACAATATGTACCTGATCTCAGAATTGATAATAGAACATATTTATGTCATGGCATGCAAATGCCATTCCCATCGCGCTGTGAGGCAGCTTATCAAGATGCTAAGGGGTAATATTAGCAATGAAAACAGTTATGTATCATCAACCTGCTAGCGCCACTCTAATGTTACATTATACCAATAAACACAATTCAGTCTTTTTATGAGAAAAACTGTGGTGGTGGTATGTTTAAATGTCCTTTCTCATACTCCTCCTCAATGATTATCCATAAAAAGTGAAAAAGTCAAAATAGTGAAGCACGTTAATACAGGAAAGAGGTTTTTTAGGGTCCTACAGGACATACTCACATATTTCTTCTCTTATTAGATTGCTTGTAAAATCTCAAGATTCTTCCAGAGAGGTAGCCCGTGGTAGCTTGATCNCGTCCCATCAAACGTCTGTTGATGATGTCACTCCCAACTCTTTCCAAGTGCAAACCAAGCAAAGAATCGGCTCTGGTGAGCACCGAATGATGACGAGGACCCACCTAAAGTCGGACTCAGAAGAGAACAATAAGTAAATGAAAAAACAACCATACAGCGCTAGAAGGTATCGCTTCCACCGTAGATATGTGACTACCACTGATCACAGCCCCAAGGGAAAAACCCGAGAGGATACCATATAAAACAAAAGAGAAAAGATGGTGCAGATCGTTTTTACAGAAACTTCTACCTTTCACTGGTCCTACTTGTAAGTTTGCTTGTCAGTGTGTCTATTTTGGTCNTATCCCTTATTTGTCTCCGCTCTCCATAAAACTTGCCGGTATGCTGTGGGTAATGTAAGGAGGATTTACATCCAATTATAACTGTGGTATCCCCTCGAACAGTACTCCAAACTCCAGATAAGTTCAATATAAAAATCAATTTGGCTACAGTGAAAAATAAAACACTGGTAATCTGGAAGGGCCCAATGGACTGTTGCGATTAGCCTATAGACAAGGGGACTATCTTTCTACCACACATTACCACCAATGCATTTCGAAACCATCCAATCTCTTTATTTGCTCGGGAGGAGTCGGGGGTGACATCATCAACAGTCGCTTGAAATGACGGGATGGAAAAATATTGAGATTAGATCTGTGTGGAAATTGCATGCTCACTCAGTGTCTGTGTGGGTTTTAACCGAATACTCCAGTTCCCTTTAACACTCCAAAAAAGACAAGCTGGTACATTAATAGGCCGCTGACAAAATTAACCCTAGCGTGTGTGACTGTGTGTATTAGGGAACTTAGATGGTATAGCTCCTACTAAGTCAAAATATTTTTGTAAGGCGCTGTGAAAAAGTCATTTTTTAAGTGTTAGAAGTAGTCAGAGCATACAGAGGAAACCACACAGACACATGTTAATCAATGTGCCGTCCTACTGCCAGAATTATTAATTTAACTCTAAATTACAGTTTACAATGAAAACATGGTTTGTTAAGGTGTGGACTTTATTTTATTTTTTGCTGTTACACAGGATCAGCCCCTGCATGTTTATTAAATATGTAACCAGAATTGTTTTNTTTTTTTTTTTATTCAGTTTTTGTTCTTTAAACAATGATATATGTCAATTTGCATGTGTAGGGCTGTATTTTAACAAAAAATAAGGAGGGCCGTTTAATAAAAAGAAATGTGCAAAATGTTTGGAAGTGCAGAGAATCTGGGCCGATTTATTACCAACACTAATCTGTCCATATCCTAATTTAAATACAGTGGAACACACTAGCACACAGCTCCCAAAAGTGAACACAGATGGATGGGTAATCTTGTGTCGACTTTCTGTGCATGCTCCTGTAAATCCCAGCAGACATTTGCTCTGAGCATGTGCAGAACGCACATGCTCAGAGCAAATGTCTGCTGGGATTTACAAAACACTAGGTATAAGCGCATTCCCGTTTCAGCCCTGCTGGTTATATTTATTGAGCCTCAAGAGTGAATTCCAAAAAAAGTGAGAATTTATTGTGTATGGGGCATTGTTTTTTGCAATGTATTGGACAATGTATCTCTGCCTTTTCCAGTTTAGTATGTGACTTTTGGATATACTACATATTCAGAGACATCCATTTCTAATACATGAAGAAGGCTGCTTGATGATAAATAACACAATTTTATAAACTAAAATCAAACACATATGGTAAACATATCTTAAAGCCATATAGCTATAGCAATTATGTGTCCGTAAACTCTATTGCAGAAACAGACAATGAATAGTACACTTTATATTTTAGTTAGGAATTGTGTACAACTGAAAAAAGTTGAATGCTTAATTAGATCCTTTCAGAAAGTCACAAGAAAAACAAATGCTCAATTATGAAATACTTTAATAAGTGTATTGTTGTCATTGTGGAACATGAAGAGTTTCTCAGTAAATTAGGCATCATGATTGTCTTTAATGTGAACAATGCATTTACTACTTGTTCTGTCATAATGTACACCTATTAGAGTAAGCANCAACACAGGTGGGGAAAGTTTGTTGACACTTGAGCTGAGATATATGACAAATATTTACAACTCTTGACCTGTATGGCCAGTGTCTAATTGTTTTGCACCTACACTCTTCTTCAAATACACTTAAACCTGAGGCAAATATACAAGCTGTGGCAATAAATCTGCCACATGTCATGTCGATTTATCTAGTCACTCAATTTGTCTTGCAATAAATCCTGCTTTGGGGTAAGAGCTGTAAAAATACCAAGTGGAATGCAAATGATATTATTATCTTGTGACCACAACTATGGCCATGTCCTTGTTTTCTCCATGTCTTAAATCTTTACTTCATCATATACATGTGTCATGAATAAGGGAACATTTTCAAAAGATCAACAAACAGTAGCACAAATGTGTTTTCTATTTTGAGTAGTATTTGTGTCAGCCATATGTCAGTTGTATATCTGTTGTGTAATTCAGACACAATGGCAAAGGTAGCATTAAAGCATTCCATAGAAATGTATGGAATGTAACAAGGAAAGAATAGAAAGAATAGAAGTGCGGCCTGTCTTTCCTTGTTACTGATACTAGTTTTCTATGGGAGCCTGACCACTCCCCAATATGGCTGCTGCACTCTTTCAAATGGAGGGCTGTCTTACTACAGACATCCTGTTACACATAATGCAACATGATTACTGGAGGTGCCTTGACGCTTGGCAGGTGAGATTAACCCAATATAGCTATATTGTGAACTAAACCTCCTCTATATGTATGTGTTGACACATAGGGGTATATATTTACTTACATTTTGTTTGTATGTTACAAATAAATAAATTTTATATTCAAAATTCTACACAAAACCCCATAATGGCAATGTGAAAAAATTATATTGAGATTTTTACAAATTTATTACAAATAAAATACTAAGAAATCCCATGTACATAAGTATTCACAGTCTTTGTTGAATACTTTGATGCCCCTTAGGTAGTAAATACAGCCTCAAGGCTTTTTGAATATGATGCCAGAAACATGGCACACTTATTTTTGGACAGTTTCGCCCATTGCTTTTTGCAGCACTTCTCATGCTCCATCAGGTTGGATTGGTAGCGTTGGTGCACAGCCATTTTTAGATCTGTCCAGAGATGTTCAATTGGATTCAAGTCTGAGCTCAGGGCCAAACTGTGTGCTTCGGGTTCATGTTCTAATGAAAGATGAACTGTCAACCCAGTCTGAGGACAAGACCACTCTGGAGCTGATTTTCTTCCAGGATATTTCTGTTCATTATGGGGTATTGTGATTCCATTTTGGAACAAGGCTTTAACTNCAAAATGTGTAAAAAGTGAAGCATTGTGAACACGTTTTGGAAGCACTATATGATGAACCTAAATGAGCCTCAGATTGTGCAATCCATAATTCAGAGAAAAGTACTAGAAGTAAAATGTAAAAGTTCAGGTAACTAAGTTTCCATTAATAATAGTGTGTCATACCACCCACTAAGACCGGCATTTA
>JABWIB010005774.1:10552-22303 GCA_016617825.1 Platyplectrum ornatum
TACATGTGTACTCACAAAACATGCATTTAATGAGTGCACATCTAACAGATTTCTGCTGTGAGGGTCATTTATCTGTTGATTGGAAAGATTATCTTTCTGGTGTATGGCCAGCTTTAGTTAAGCAAACTCAATGCTCAGTTCCCTGAATTGCTGAATTTGTGTCCTCATCTATCTTCTATATTACTAAGAGTTGCCTATGCCTGCTTTAGCCGAATACAGCATTAAAAATACACAACAATATACTGTCCCATTACCCATAACAGCAAAATAATATAGCAACCAGCATGACTGGTTATATATCAATACAAAGAAAAATAACTCTATTTCTAACCACAGAAGATTTATGTGCAATTTTCCCCACACCTTCCCCAAATGAAAAAAAACTCCAGCTGTGGATTGAATATATTATATGCACACATCATCAAGCAGTATTATAATATACTATAACAGTTATTTTGTCGATAAATTAAGGAATGCATCCTGATCATTGCACCGCATAAGACTAAAAGCACAGGGCCTGTTGGACAGTTATACTTTAGTCCAATTGTGGTTAAAAGCCACGGAAAACATATNCCAGGCCGTACATGTATTTTTAGCAAGCCCTTCTAGCTTTTATTGCTTCAGGGGTTACAGGGGTTATCGAGGTGAAAGCCGATATGTCTTAAGTTGTTATAATTGTGACTCTTAACAATGAATCAGGCGTGCGAGCTGCTGCGCTCGGTGCACTATGGTAGTNCGTACATGGCGGAATGCATTTGCTGCAGCAGCCGCGCGTTGGTCGCCAGCCAATTTGCATATGACTGCAGATCTTGGCCTCACACTGGGATACAGTAAGTAATCAAATCCACCAGGTCATTAGTTGACATTCCCCTATTATACCATTAAATGTTACGACCCGTCGTGTTTCAGCAAAATGAACAGAAAACAAAAATCACAGAAAAACATTCTTTTTTTTTATCTAGTTAAACCCTCCAATAAACACTTGAAACAATGTAAACAATGCTGTTTGTTTTTTGTTTAAAAGGAACATAATTAACATTGGAATCCTGGTTACAAAATTCATAAAAATTAGAACAAGCTCGAAACATATGGAATAGAATCTGAGGTAAAAAAAAATGCATTTTAAAACATAATAAAATAAAAAAAAGGCTTCTTGTTCCTAACCTTGCCCTAACCAGCATAGACAATGTATAAGAAGACAAAATATAATAATGTTATTTAAGGCAGATAATGTTGGTAACAAATATTTAAAAACTAGATTGTCCTATTTCCGAGACAAAATACTTACTTCTTAGTGTTTTGCATATTAAAGCTTGTTATTTAAGCACATTGCCTCATGCTTTAATACTAATAACCGAATCCCAGGAAGCATAAAGCAATGTGATTATATACAAAGAACCCCAACACCCCGGCATCTGCAGCCCCGCTATGATATGATGTTCGAGTACATAATATAATAGTAAAAATCTGCACTCCAATTGTACATACCAACAATATGCAGACGGCAGCCCAATTAGACTCCATTTTGTTTAGTTTTTTGCTTATGTGTTAACATTTTGCAATGCCCAGCCCCAGGTTGAAGCGACTTTTGCCACTCATGAAGGAGAGAGCCGGATGCGGAAAAGTCCTTGCTGCAGCTGCAGACGGAAGAGGCGGCAATTAGCGATGCGCAAAGCAGCGCAACCGGTGCGGCGAAGATCAGAGGGTAATAAAGGCTTGGTGTGATGCCAGGTGCCGGTGCTCCTCTTAAACTCTCTCACGTAGTCGTAACTCGTTCCTGATAAAAAGAGAAGGGTTTGGTTAGTGGGTAAACAAACTAGAAAATAGAAAATGCAGAAAATAGAAAATGAAGAAGAGACGTATCAGATATATTCGGATAACAATCACTGGCATCTTACACACCAAAGGGTGGAACGCTGGTTTATTCCACAGAAATGATGATGTTCGCTTGCAATATGTAGGTATTAGTTTCACATGAATTCCCTGTCTACAAAGCTGCTGAAAAAGCTATTAAACTACTGTAAAGAACGAACCAGGAAATGTCATATGTATTACATGTACTCCCTAGCTGTCCTCGCTGATCTCCATCCACACTTCACCTGTCCCCTCCGATCTGCTGTCAGCCGACGCCTCACATTCCACGTGATTTCTACCTCACACTCGCAGGATTTCTCCTGAGCTGCCTCCTTACACTGGAAAGACCTACCTCAACCTATAAGGGTAACAAGCTCCAAGCTTTCAAACCCTTCCTCAAAACACACGTCTTCAGGTTGGCCTTCTCTACCCTCACCTGCTCAGCATGTTAACTCACACGAGTAGCTCCCTCCATCCTCCTGTCATCTCCCTTTACCGGTCCCCATATCTCTCCCCCCTTTCTATTTCTCCTGAAACCATCGCCACATTTCTTCATCAACGTTTTACTTTCTTCCTTCATGATTTGGCTGTTTTCATGGTAGTTTAGCCATGCTTTCTACTTCATTTTTACCTGTACTTATTTTTGCACTGTTCATGACAATTTTTTGTCCATTTCACACATACTATGTTGTAGTCCAATTACCATTTGTTTATATTGCGGGAAGTAATTTAGGATTAGATCCTTGAAATTAATTGTCCCATTCAATTAGTGTCTACTCTTTATATACAGTAACTTCAAAAATAAGGGAGCGCTCAGAATAACGCAATAACGCTTGCAGACCTGGCAACATCCATTGCTGCTGTTATTGTACTACATAAAATCCCCACTGAAATTCAAATAACAAAAATAAATGGGAGAAATTAGCTACATGGGTATGACACGCCAAGAAAGCACATGGGCATATGTAGCTAACAAAGGCTTTAGTAGGAATTCATTGATTTCTTTCATTTTAGTACAGATGCTGTTATTCTGGGATACAGTTTGAACACGTGAGTCGTGAGAGTATGGCTATCCCATAATGCCATATGACCTTGTTAAACTTTTAAGAGTTGAGAACTAGTGGTTTCTATGGTGTCTGATCAGCTGTTAAACATTCATTTTCCAACAGAGCCTTTATGTTGCCTTACTGTCCATGAAACCATATTATATATATATATATATATATATATATATTTATTAATGATTGAGATTGAATGATATTTCAACATAATTACTGAGCAGTTCTGTTTTTTAATTAGTTTATCTAAACCAACTTAATAAGGACAATACTAGTAAAGATTTTACTTTCCTTATATTTAATTATTAACCTACTATAAATTATGATGGTTCTTAAGTCACCTTGTACTTAAACATCCTGTCATAGCACTTAGCTGGCTGACTCAACCTTTATATGGTCAGAGAATGTCTAGTCCTTTCTTTATGTTTCCGAGAAGCATAAGCGCCCTCATAATGTGCCAATTCCCAGGGGTACTATTCAAACATTCAGTTCTAATTAACATTATTTATTGTGGCAATGAAAATACTAACAAAATACAGGACCTCAAGGATGTTTAATCTCAATTACGTATTGGTGTTTTTGCACAAAACTTGCTGTCGGAATACAATAGATAACTAATAGAATTAAATAAAAATGATAAATATGAATATAGTATAACGGATTTAAGGTTGTTGCTCAGAATTTATTACCTGTGTCCAAATCACCGATCACATAAATACTCGCCCCAATGGGCACCGCTCCATACACAAAGGAAGAACTGGTTGGGATGCACAAATTCTGATCATTTAAGTAGATCCACCTGTAAACAGAGTATTAGTCAGGTATAGAAAAATAAAGGTATAGAGAACAGACTGAGATATGGAGGGATCAGCATAGGTAGCACCACAATATCCGTACATCTCTGCTATATATATATATATATATATATATATATATATATATATATACACACACTTAATATTTAATAAAAAGTTAGATTGGCGCAGACTTATTTGTATCATGTATACTGGACATTTGTCATCATTTGTTAATGTGTGAAAAAAATCAAACATCACATCTGTAAAATAAATATTTAGATGTTATACGGCTAAACAAACATTAAAAAGCTACAATTTAATTGCACCTCTTGAAGTCATCGTGGTAGAATTCAGATTTACAAGCTACCATTTCGCTGTTCTGCTCATTTTCCCGACTTCGAACTCCACCAAAGACATACAGCTCCATACCGACTCCGCATGCAACAGCGCCAAACCTGAAAAGAAGAGGAGTATTAGAGATCCAATGTGGCATAAGGACTTCCTTCTATAAGTCCCACTTGGTGACAGCCTCACCTCCTCTCTTTTAAGGGGCATATGGCTGTCCACTGCTGAGTTTTGGGGTCGTAAGACTCGACAGACTCAAAGAGTTTCCCATACGAGCCTCCTCCCATTGCATAGATTTTCTTTTTCATTGTTGCATAGCAGCCGATCTGTAATTAATCCACAAAGCCCAGGAAAGTCAACAAGATTGTGCCCGCTACAAACAAAATATACATTTATTGGAACTGTGGTGTGAGGCTATAGATATAACCGTATTTTAGAACAATCTTAGACGGCCTGCCACCTTCAGTACAATCTCAACATTACAGCGATGAAACGTCTGTAAAAGAAAAATGTAATACAAACTTAAAAGTTGGCAAGAAACTTAATCTGCAATACTTACCTTCCGAACCATGGTCATGTCCTGTTGCTTGGTCCAGGTTTTTGTACAAGTGTCATAGGATTCCATTGATATTAACTCCCGATCGCCATCTTCTCCTCCCAGTACATAGATGACACCGTCAATTTCCACTACACCAAAACTATGTCTCGCCTGTCAGGAATATAAACAGATCACTGTGTTTTACCAGTTCATTGGATTTATTTTTTATTAATTCATCAACGTTTTTATTTAGCGCAATCAGATTATGTAGCATTTAAAATTTTTCAACAATCGTTAAGACAAGACTGGGTGTCTTAATTTGTTTTTAATGCTTTGGGAGAATTTACTAAATAGAAAATATTTAATTAGGGTAAAAAAAAAGAAATTACCTCCAGCATAGGGGGTAATGGGCTCCAGGAGTTGGCATCAGGGTCATAGTGTTCAGCAGAACATAATGTTTCACTATTTTCATTCTGACCTCCAAGAACAAACAAGAACCCCTCTGAAAGTAGAAATGCACCATATATTAAGATTAGACCTTAACAGACAAACAGTTACTCAGTATGAGACTGTACTAATAGGAAAAAAATATATATTCTAATAGACATTACCTGCGTACTCATTCTTTCTAACAATACATATTGCTCAGACAAAGAGCAAATGACTCATGTTGGTATACACAAATAAAATTATGAAGGGAACTCATCTATAGCAGTTAACCAATCTTATGTGATTACAAAATGTGTGCAGTCTAACAATGGAAAAGATACACAGATTATGTTTTTAAGTGAATGGACCCCGATCTGTCTGTATGGAACTATACATACTGGTACCGCAGTATACTTGCATCCATGACGCGCTGCCAACCACTACCCTGGCATGTACCTCTGATACCCAAGGAATTACCTTAACTCTTCTAAAGTCTGTAATTACAAAATAACAAAGGAGTAGAAGTCTGTACCTCCAACGAGAGGGACTGCCTGCCCTGCACCTTACCACGCGAGGGGACTGCCTGCCCTGCACCCTGCCACAAGACGTTATGCTCTGTAGCTTGTCAAAATGTTTATTAACTTTGTTTTCTGTTTTTGTTTTTTTTTTTATATTTATTTATATAGATTGTTGGGTGTCCCAACTGAGTTCAATGCAATATGTGTTCCAGGACGCCAACCACTATAAATTCATTCGCAGCCCATAAAAGCCGCATATAAAAAGATGCCTATTGTCTATTTTGACAGGAAAAAGCTCGCATTTTTGCATCTTTGCAGCCATTTGAATCAACCCTATATTGGATACCCTACCTGCAGACAGAACTCCGTGGTTAATTCGTGCTGTGCTCAGTGGCGCTAGTTCAATCCATAACTGTCTGTTTCGATCATAAAGAGGACACATACAGCGGACATTGGGCAGCGGCTTCCGAGACCTGCAAACAAAGCCTCTGTTACTTCATCTAATACACAAAATCTGACTTCCAGAGAAGCAAGTGAGCTCAAACGACCACTTATACCGGTAGCATACAGAACACAGTACTTGAGATTGCAAATACATCTTTCCTGAATAAAATCAATAACGTACGATCGTTCCTCTCCGCCGGCTGTCACAATGCATTCTGAGTAACCCCTGGGTTTAAAGGAAGCCAGGACAGCCTCTCCTTGTTGTGGCTGACTTAGGGGAATGTTGTTACACTCTCTGACCATCTCCCGTACTAGAGGCTCATTCAACATTTGTTCTCGCAGGTAGTTGGAATCCAGCCCGGTCACCCACAAAGCAGAAGTCACATCCTTCATGTGAACCTAGGGAAACATTAATGGACCATTAAACGGTATTCGTAACACTGTACATTGTAGTCCATGTATATACTTTTGACAAAATATACACAGTCTTATTTAAACAGAACTCATTTCGTAAGTGAATACAGTTAACATAACAATTAAGTGGAATTAAATGAATTAAATTAATTGCAGTCGAAGAAAAAAATAATTTGGTAGCAAACAGCATTAGAATTAAGAATGGCTTCCTAGCCCAAGCAATGGCTTAAAATTAAATGATCTGCGGACAATATAAAAAAATTAAATAAAATGAATTGAACTCCTCCTGAGCCTCATCAATGCTTTCCCCAGGTGTAACCATCCATCTGATTTCCTTATATTTTCAAACTTTTGATCTGTACCAAAATGACTTCATTGAATCTGCATCTGCAGATGCTCTTCATTAAGCCAGACCATGCACTGTGGGGTATATTTACTAAGCAGCGAGATTGCAGTGAGATTGGAAAGTGGAGATGTTGCCCATAGCAACCAATCAGATTCAAGCTGTCAGTTTCATTTTACACACTGGAAAATGCAAACTCAAATCTCACCATTTAGTAAATATTCCCCCCTACTTCACTTTAAGGAGAAGATACTGTATGCTCAGATTGCATTTCACTATGGACTGAATGCAATAGTTGGTGCAAAGTGGAGATGCCGTATCAAATGTCTTAAAAACCCACCACGTAAATGTTTAATGATCTGAAAGGTTGAACATGTTTCAAGGCTGCAAAAAAAATGGCCATTTTAAAAGCAATAACTGATCATGTGACATTAGCCATTTTATGTGTGCTTGAAATTTTGACCAATAACAAAGCATCTTTTCCCTTCATATTTATAAAAAATTATATAAAAAACAAAAGGGTAATAATTCCATTCCATAACTAGAAAAGTTACAAGGGTTCGGCTTTGCTGCACATAAACGGACTATAGTGTGATAAACATGAACGCCAAAGTGTATTTCGATACATGCATTGTGCCAGTCCCATGTACATCAGCTGATTACTCCAAGGTTATTAATAGCCTGTGCCCTGCATTGGAGGAGCATTATAACGCTGCACAAGATCAGAGGACTCACAAAGCAGAAGTCAGATCCAAACAACATAAAAACATTAAAATGCTAAGTCTCTGGAAAAACCTATATATTAAACATACAGTTACAACGGAAATATTAACTGGTAACGCAACATGTCTGGCAATATGACAAACTAATCATTTGTTTTGTGTCAAGATCAAATATGTTTTTTATATTATATAGGAAACAAAAGACCACATAGTATAATATCAAAGCTAAGTCCCAACTCCTAATACCCTGTTCACATTACCAGCCGTGAAGCTGGATTAAGAGCCAGGGTGTAGAGCTGGGGAAATTGGAGGGGCTGTGAAAAAAGGACTGTTCAGATTAGCTGAAAAAGCCAGCTTTTTTGTAAAAAAAAAAAAAAAAAAAAAGCAGGGACTGCACTGTTCACATTGTACCCTGCTTTTTGCTACCAGTACACATCAAAATGTGCTGTGAATGCCTGTGATTGTTTGTTTACATGAGGGGAGGGAGGAGAGAGAGAGAGAGAGAAAGGTAGTGTTGTGCTGGAAACAGCTGATTGTGTGAGCCAGTCAGCACTGCACAAACACAATGGGAGAGGAAAACAAGCTATGTAGTGTTCACATTGACTGAAAAAGCCAGATAGGAGGGCAAAACCCCTTCTTTTAAGCAGGCTCTGAACACCAGCCAGTAGGGACCTATTGGCCATGTGTATGAGCGGTTTTCCTTCAATGCTGCAGAGTAAAACATAACCCCATGCTGTAAACAGCAGAAGCTTATTCATGTATGTACAGTGCAAGGTAATATAGTACTTCTATGTAAATAAATAGCAATGATCCATTTACACATGACCGATAAATGACAGCCAATTTCACCTCTCCATAAATAAGTCACAAGGAAAGAAAACTATACATGCACTAAATGTGATTGAGAAGCGCTTGATTAGAGCGGCATGCTACAGCAATATTCTGAAAGGATTCAGCTGTCCGGATAGATGCAGTAATTGTCCCATTATTACTGAGAAAGTTCAACAACAGCAACTAATGACCATTACAGAGGATCGGATTCACACTGTCAGTCTGTTTACTAGGTGCATTTTAAGGACAGTCAGTGCAGATCTGGGCCTATTGCAGGGGCAAGTTTACATACACATTGTATACTCAGTGGGTGGGTGTTTCACATGTATTATCCAGCTTTGCACTTCATTCTAAGTAAAGGTCGTTCTAAAATCTTAAGACAGGGGTGAAGTAGTACGTACATCTTTGTGTATTTTGTGATATTTTATACTGTGCCTTTCAGCTGTAAGGTGAATACAGAGTTTGTTTTTTATGTAAATGCTTGTACTGTAAAAACTTGAAACAGTGACTATAGACGATATTGATCCTTCCTTATATCTGTGTGCTTGGAGAGGATCGCAAATGATTTTGCATGCTGGACACATGTACGCTTTAGTGCTGCCAGATCTGAATTCATTCCACCCTGTCACGAATAACGCTTCTGCCAGCTACCTTCAGAGGCGCCAGTGGCAAAAGTGGATGAACTTGCTACTACAACACACAGTATAGGTGCACTAACACAGTGCATACCAACCCAAACCTCAGAATCACAGCCGTCACGGCACACTTGTCGGAAGAGTATGGAAATAATATGTTCAAGCTTTATATAAAAATACAATGACTTAGTGAAACTTAGTAATGATATAGTGAAACATACCTTTCTAACTTCGGAATCATGGGAAATCCATCGAAGCACAGCTTCAAACACATATTTTTCATTGCCGACGTTGAGTTTCTCCAGGGAGAGGACCTCCTTCAGCTTAACTGGGCCAAGCTCCAAGAACTCTTCTGTACTGCTGACATCTCTGAAGTGGGTCTCGAGGAACTCTGTTGCTAGGTAATAGACGTGGTTCAGACAGTAATGCAAGGCAAAGTCTCGGATGCCAATGCAGTTTTCAGCAGTGATGCAGCCCTCCAGGAACTCGCAGCACAGGGTCTTGAGATCTGTGAGGAGCAACAAGTCAGCAGCTTGTACGACGTCCTGGATGGTCTCTTCACTCAGCCGGATCTACCCAAAAGCACAAACAAATGTTCAATTGGTTTGACAGGTTAATAACACTTTGCAAACTTTTCCCCACTTCACAACTAGCAATCGTGAGTACCATAAATGCATGTACACAAAAAAGCAGTACATGTAGCAGCAGTATAGTCAGACTTGCTAGTTCTCCTCATACACCTCTCATGAAGTAGCATGTCAAAAGAGAAGAGCTTCACTAGGCTGTATACATCATAGGAAAAATGAATGAACAAGAGCTTTAAACATGACAGGTTAAGGCTTTAAGGGATCCTCACAGAAGACCAGGATCTACATTTACTAAACTGTAGGATTGAAAAAGTGGGAATGTTGCTCATAACAACCCATCAGACTGAACCTCTCTGTTTCATTTTCCATACCTAAGAATGTGAGCTCAAATCTTATTTGCTGCTATGGGCAACATCCCCACTTCTCCAATCCCGCAGTTTAGTAAATTTAGGCCATAGCAACCAATCAGATTCTAGCTCTGACTTTCCTATTAAAGGTACTAGAGAAAGACAGCTAGAATGACAGGTTGCTATGGGCAACATCTCCACTTTTCCTTTCACGCTGTAAATCTAGCCATAAATGCGCCTTTAAGTAATAAGACAAATCTGTGCTACAACAAACATATGCAAAATGAGAATACAGATGTACAGATAGCCTGGATAGGTCAACACCATAGAATGCTTAGAAGCATGTATAAGTCATGTGTTAATTCAGCCCAGGCACTCTGAAAAGTTAATCACCCTGGGGAATAATGCATAAAAAATGTAATGTAGTAAATCAGTAGTAAATATAATTGAGCACCATAAGAGTAAAAGGAGTAAAAGATTTATTTCTATTGAAATTACGATTGCTTATTCGTCTAGAGGTCTTCTAAGCCGTTACTGCAGGTTTGACTTTGTGGTGGTGTCTTCACTGTCTATAACTTTAAACAACTGGTTTAAATTTATTTTACTACTATACATGAGGGATCTCATACAGAAGTGTACACCTAGATACTGTTCAGTGCCTCTTGAGGCACACAGTGAATCAATACCTAAACCTCATTGGAAAGTACAAAGCAGAGAATCTGGAGGATATTTACTGCCACGTTCATTACTATAAAACCATGTATGCAGACAAGAGGCTTACTGCTGCAGCCAGAAAGAGCTCTAGACATGTGAGGACAAGAACTGACACCTGGTTACTGTATTCTCAGAACAGCTAGCATTCTCAAACAGGTTATACTCAGAGACATTACCTTTCTTATCATAGTCAGAGGGGTCATGTTTTGTGATTTGGGTGGCAAGAATTAGACATTTTGTCTACAATTTAGCCAGACAACTTGCAGGTTCCTGCCAATTAATGCATTGCAAATTTAAAATACTCCTTATTTATTTTATTACTAGGATTTTATTTGCGTAGTTCTTTACAATTTGTATCAGGCAGAATTGGTGGGGAAGGGGGTCCGACCAAAGGCTTACATTCTATAGGATATTGATACATAGGGGCAATTACACATAGACTAGGGACAATACTTGTCAGCTGCCAATTAACCTACNAGCATGTTTCACCCAGGGGAAACCCACACATNTAAGGTCCAGTCCAGAGAATTGAACTTACAACCTTAGACCAAAGAGGCATCGGTACTACCAACCGAGCTAGCCGTGTTGCGNCACAGCAGTGCCTATAGCTCTACACACCTGTCCGCTGAAAAGGTAGTCCAGTATTTCTTTCATAACAGTGACTGAAATTCCTTCCATTTCAATTCGGTAGATGGAGCCATCGTCTTTTGGGCGATTGTAGTTTAGTTTTGCCCTGCAAAAGGAAATAAATAAAGTTCATCCATGATTACCTCTTATGTGAGCAGAAACGCTTATAATGTTCATTCAAGTGAACCAATAATATTTTTACTACTTAAGCAGCACTCATTCTCTGGTTCAGCTGCATAGGATCCTACATGCTACAAGTGTGTGAAAAAGCTGTTCACGTAGAAGATTAAACATCATTCTTCAACCTAATCCTTTAATTTTCATGTGACTGTTGCTAATAACATGCTCCACCTTGTTTGCCACCATCCCAGTTACACAAAGATTACATTTAATTGGGACATCATAAAATGTTTTTTATTCCCAGTTACCGTAATGCCCTGACCTAAGGGATGATAGCCATGGCGATAAGAGGGGATGGTAGCCATGGCGATAAGAGGGGATGGTAGCCATGGCGATAAGAGGGGATGGTAGCCATGGCGATAAGAGGG
>JABWIB010005775.1:24084-35533 GCA_016617825.1 Platyplectrum ornatum
TTGACCCATTCCACCAGGTATAAAATACTCTGCTCATAAACTTCCAACTGTCAC
Organism: Platyplectrum ornatum; assembly: GCA_016617825.1. Taxonomy (NCBI): domain Eukaryota; kingdom Metazoa; phylum Chordata; class Amphibia; order Anura; family Limnodynastidae; genus Platyplectrum; species Platyplectrum ornatum. The sequence continues at coordinate 24,139 of JABWIB010005775.1, forward strand.
ACTCAATATGAATTAACTGATGTATATTTTATTTCATGTTAGATAAACTATTGTTTATAAAATTGTGTTTTTTTTTTATTTTTGTCATTGTGCTTTTACTATGTTTTAATTGATAAAAACAATAGTAGTGGCCATGTACTATACACGGTCACTGGTAAAAAATACTGTGAATGAGTTTTTTAATGATGGAAAACCTAGCACTGAAAAGTAGCAGCATGCGATGCAAGTCATTTTCCTATCAATAAAAATATTAAATGGAGCCAATAGTGCAGAGGCTGCAGCTAGAGAACTGCAACCTCTACACCTATGCCTCCGACTGAAGCAGGGAAAATGGATGTCCCTTTTCCCTGCGTGCTATCCAGAGGTGTGTGCCAGACAAATCTCTGGATGCAGTNCTATGGCTGGATACACACATATATGTTGCATACAATAAGCTGGTTTCAAAGATTTCAGTAATGATGTTTAGCTGAATGATATCCCTGTACACACTAGTCTTTAGTTTCTTGATGATCGTCTGCAAATTATCCCAAAGTTGAGAAGGGGTGCTAGCCCCTTGCTCGAATGAAATTGTTCTGACACCCCTTAGACTGTCTGAAATGATCCTGCAGCATCTTTGGAAAGTACACACTGAAGAGATGTTGCCTGAAACTCTTAATGGATTTACACGATCATCGTTATGATGTGTACACTGCTTATTTTGTACTTAATGGAATGGTTCATGTTTAAGGGTCTGTTTTCATAGTTCATATATATATATATAAGCTTTTTATGTGTTCAGTTGTACCAAACAGGAAAGTAGAATTAAGACTGACCTTACCACTTTGGGAACAGCCACAATANGATTAATTGGGAAGAAAGCAGAAGTGAGATTCACCTTGGCATCCAAACATTCGACAACAGTCAGGTATTCCAAGATGTTGCTAAGTCCTCTGGCTAACCGTGATAAATACCTTAATGTAGCTGGGAGTTTCCATCACATTTAACAATACCGTACAGTAAGCAATAGAACTTAAATCCTCCAAAAAGATGTCATGGTTTTCTTTGGAAACAATTTAAACAGAAGAAACTCCAAGCCACGCCTGAAATAACTGCAGAGAGAACAGAAAATCTGCATGCGCTAATCTCTTTATGGCTAGGTGCTCATAAGCGTGATGCGTGATCATTGCAGAATGAACTACTCCAAATTCCTTACACATGCCAGTGAAGTAATTTGTGTGTATATATATATATATATATATATATATATATATATATATATACACACACACACACACACACAGGGCTGCCAAGAGAAATTTTGGGCCCCAGTACAGCAACTTCTTGGGGCTCCCACATATTTTGTAAACACTATTTTGTATGTATTTTGTTTAGTATGTGTGTGTGTGTACCTCTCATGGGGAGGAATATGTTCAAGCAGGATACATGAAAATTGTTAAGGTCATGTGTGAGCAATGTGCAGTGATGGGTTACAGGCTGCTATTTCATACAGATAAAAGCAAACAGATCACTCTCAATAAACAGTTAAAAAAAACTCCAATCAATCTCACGGGCCCCCTGTCAGCTCTGGGCCCGGGTAAAGATTACCCCCTCCCCCCCTTTCGATGGCACTGTGGCATATATATATATATATATATATATATATATATACATACAAGAAAATAACATAATTATTGAGAAGTATTTTATCATGCTTCCGCAGCATTATGTGTTGTGGAAGGACAATTTATGGTAAATATTGCTCTACCTTTCTGTGACCACAACATTAAGATTTCCCTGACATCTATAANGACAATTCTCAGGGTGTCTTGAAACACAGTTAGATTGATGGAAACCTGGATGTCGTTGCCCCTCTTCCATTTGGGTTGTNTTGCAGTAGTTAAGAGTGTATTTTNCCTAAGGTGGCATATCTAATTCAGATGCTTTTGACTCCCATAAAGAGCACAGATGCAGAGGAGTATATCTCTCTATTATCATTGCAAAACCTAAATCTACCTGATATTNCAAAATTTGCTCATGCTTCTCAGTTTAGCTATGCCAGTAGACAAGTATTCTACAAATAGAATTTTGGAGGCTAAGGTGTTCTTGNCTTTTTACTTACTCCCAACAAACTCTTACCTACCTCTTTATTTATTCATATCCTTTCCGGAGATACATATTACTCCTGGTTGTACATTAACAAAAAGATATAAACAAAATTCCATTAGTTCTATTTATATTTCCCTATGGGGTAAGTCCAATTTTCCCCCAAGTTTGGATACCTCAAGAATCTTAATCTAGAAAGAGAAGGGAATCAGAGCTATTAATGTTATCTTTGATCCTGGTGGCCAGCTGCTCAGTTTCCAGGATCTCATAACAATGTTTAATTTACCTAATGTACATTTCTTTATTCTGTTTTAATAAGTTGAACATTACGCACAAACATCGTACTTACTGGTTAACTAGAGAAAACTGATTTATGTACCCTTCNTTTCTACATTAAGCATTATGTATATAGAACCCATCTTGTCTACACAGCTCTCTGACTCTTTCAGCATCAAATATCTTGTGGGCCACTTTCTTTCAGAGTTGGAAGAGAAACATCCCAGGGGTTTGAGGATATTCTGAGATATTTAAAATCTACCTTCTTGCAAGTGGTTCCTATAAAAACATTACATAGAGCCTACCAATCCCCTAGTCAGAGGGCACACATGGCACAAGGGACACATGGTTTTGTGTATGAAATGTAAGGCATCAAATGCTGATTTCTTTCATTGTGTGTGTGAGTGTTGGAAGATGAAAAGTTCTGGAACAAGGTTCATTAATTGAATTTTTGGAACACGTCTGCACTCCCCTCTNTATGCTATGTGCTAATCTGGATCCTTGGAGGCAGACTGTGGAAATGTGTGAAGCCATACCTCTCATCTTCAGCTTCCTCCACAATTGGCAATGGCTAAGTTTATTTTACTAAATACAAAGTATGATAGGAGGGACACTTTACCAGGGCTGGACACGGAAGTAGAAAGTGGGGTCCTCTCAAACAATTGATAAGCAATTGCGATCTAATATTTGCTTCCACTAAATGTTTTCTGTTTTGAAACATCCCTGTCATAGTCTGATCATCCTTGTAGATCTGTGAAGAAGAAAATACTGTTCTCTACAATGGTTACCTGTATTTACTGTTTCTTATTTACTGTATACCTGGATATTTTTTTTTACTTTAATGTGTAAATTTGCTCTGGATTCAGCAAACATTATACAAAATGTTCTCATTCTACTATAATATATACCACATTATAACCCTGTAATCCACCCTAAAGATTAGTCTAATAGAACAAGTATTAAAACAACACCATACGCTGGTGCCATGACAGTGAAGCATGTAGTTACATAGTAAATGACTCTGCTGTTTCCGGGCCAATATGTTCTGCGTAACCAGTGGTGTAACCTGTTCCTCCAGGTAGAATCTGTATATATCCAGACAGAGGGCTTGCGTCTTTTATACATGCATCATTCATAACTATTCAACCACTTTTGTTATTCCTTTTTAATCTTAACCTTTGGTCTAATGAGTTCACGTCAGCCTGATAAACATATGTACAGAGATTATGTAAAAATGTGGCAGAGATTATTGCAGTATACTACAGTAAAAGTAACAGAAGATATTGTTAGTATATTTTAAAGTGGTTCATGTTTATGAAAGGGGGAGTTAACACAACTATCCAATTATTATGGCCTTATACATATGTTCGCATTTTATTGAAATGGATAACATCCATAACATCTGATACCTATGAGTAAATGGAATCCATAAACCTGGTTTACATTTTTGGTTTTGGTTTTTCCTGGTTTTTAAAGAACCCTTGTCCAATCTATGGGGCTGATCCTACCAGTTTACTAGTTCACTATAGCCTGACCACTCTGCTGCACACATTCAAATGTCTTACTACAGACATCCTAGCCTACATTTACTAAGCAGGGAGATTGCAGTGCGATTGAAAAGTGTGGATGTTGCCCATTTTGCCCATAGCAACCAGATTACAGATCTCAGTTTCATTTTATATTCTAGAGAATGGGAGCTCGAATCTGATTGGCTGCTATGGGCAACATTACCACTTTTTAATCTCCCTGCAATGTCTGAACGGAAACCCCCTCGTAGACCCAGATAAAAAGAAGGGGTTGCCGTTACAAGCCGGNTCTGAGGCTGCCTTTGCACAGTTTAGACCGGGGAAACTCCGGATCAAAACTTTGCAGTGTAACGGACTGCGGACCATGCGCCAACAAATCACAGGGGTTTGAAAACACCTTGCAGGCTTGTAGTCTGAAAGTAGCATTAACCTACTCTCTATTTATGTGCTGACAAATGGGCCTAATTTAACTAAGCAGGGAGGGACATTAAAAAGTGGGGATGTTTTGCTCATCTTATTGGTTGTATGTATCCTAGCATCCTAATTATATATCTTTTACAGTCAGACTCACAGGACCTTGCTCCTTCAGGATTTATTTTCTAGTTCTGTAGTCATATTTTTACTCCTCCCTGTGCCTGAGTAACAATTAACTTGAGCCTACCTACTCAGTGTCATCTTGGCTATGATTCCTTGTAGTTTTGTGTTTCTTCAGTCTTTCTCCTATATATTTTGTTCCTGTTCTTTTGACCGGATCCAGACTTGTTGACAATCCACTTATGCATGTGGATTGTGTAAGTACAATGTGCATGTGTGACTATTGCGTTCATGTGTTGGAACCCTCTATGCTTAATATTGTTTCCCTGCAGGAATCTTTTACAGCAGTGGGGCAAGGCAACCCACCAATTTGTAGCATGTATGCAAGGTGGACAGGGTAAGGCATTTAAATCAAATAGCAAGGGCTTGGCTAAGCTATTATGTACTGTGTAATCATAAGTCTGTCACAGACCACATCCCATAAAAAGATGGACTCAGCTTAGGTTCAGCTTATCATATTGGGTAGACTGATATTCGTTCTTACATAAAAGGCTTGCCACATTTTTTGCAGTCATTAGAGAATTTTTAGCTGTTCAAGATCATAATCTACTTCTCACCTGTAATGCAGAAGCTCTGTATACCAAGGTACCCCAAAACCTGGGAATTAATACTGTTAAACATTTTCTGGTAAAATATCCACAGGTCTCCAAATTGAGAGATTTATATTGAAAAGGTATTTTATTTTTAATTTTAGATCACAGGTTTTCATGCTTAAGTTACTATTATAGTCAGCACCGGAGCATCGAAATGGAAACCAAGGGGTATATTTACTAAGCAGGGAATTTGCTGGGGAATTGAAAAGTGGGGAAGTTGCCCATAGCAACCAATCAGATTCGAGCTTACATTCTCCAGTATGTAAAATTAAACTGAAAGCTCGAATCTGATTGGCTGCTATGGGCAACTTCCCCACTTTTCAATTCCCCAGCAAATTCCCTGCTTAGTAAATATACCCCCAAGTCTACCCGTGATATTGGAAAGAAAATTTTTTTACTGGATACGATCTTGGTTACAGAATAGACAACAAAGAGATGTAGTAAATGGAATCCATTCAGGGGGTGGTAGGGTTACCAGTGAAGTTCCCCAGGGATCTGTACTATTTAATATATTTATTTTTGACATTACACATGGTATCCAGGGTAAAATATGCCTTTTTACAGATGACACACGGATATGTAACCAGGAGGGATAAAAACAATGATGCATGATCTAGGTAGACTGGAGGATAAAAATCAAAAAGAAATCGGAATCCTTTTCTTTCCAACTGGAAAAAACTTTATTGAAATCTTTTACCAGGTTACCCTTAGGGATTTTAGAAACTTTGTGATATGGATGGAAAAGGAAAAACTAGAGACAATCTGTCTGGAGGTGAAAGAACTCCACTGAGAGCCCTAAGATCTGACAATTCAATCGTTATATATATTTATTTTCATGTTCATTTCTTGTTTTGAGGTCAATTATAGCATAGTTATATTTATTTCTACTATTATGTGTATGATCTATTAAGAATTTGCCCTTATNATTTTTTGCTTCAATTTACATAAAGTTACTTTACTTGAATTGAATGTTTTCAAATGTAATAATGATAGAATGCATTTAACTGATGTACTTTTTTTTAACCCATTTCTCTAGTGTGACTAAAGTAATTTATTTGCCAGTAACACATTTTAAGTACACATATAGCCCATATGATCATTGAGGTCTATTGAGACACGACAGAACTTAACAGGTACATATAAGAACTCTAAATCAAAAGACCGAAAGCCCTATATAAATGAATGCACAGCACCCAGCAAGACTCTTTGAAAAATAGANAGCAGAGACAGCAACCCCCACATGTTTCATTAATAGCACTGATATTATACTATATAGTATCGAGCAACCCCGATCCCGCAGTGGGATAACATGTAAAACAACCGAACATGCAGGATCCACAACCAAAACACCTTAGAACGGATAATAATAACCGATGGCTACCACCTCAGGGAAAACCTCCAGGAGATAAGAGCTGCATTACTTGGGACAAACGTATCGTATGCAATACAACTTTAGTGACCTGGAGGGATCAAACCATCACTCGGTCACAGAGCACCCTTATTTAAGCTCTCTCTCTCCATCTATATATATATATATATATATATTATAATAAAACTAACAATATTAATCATTATATACCCACGCTGGGAAACATTCCTTCTTTTTAGACGGGAGGAATGGTCAAGAGTGAAGCAATTGATGCTTAATGCCAAAAAAAGCAAAATCATGCACTTAGGACTCAACAACTCTAATGCTCAATACACCATTAATGGCATTACATTACAAAATACTGAAGAGGAAAGGGATTTGGGGGTCACCATTTCATGTGACTTAAAGGTAGCAAGACGATGTAACAAAGTCATGAGTAAAGCATGTTGGATGCTTGGGTGCATAGGGCATAGGAATAAGNAGCAGAAAGAGGGAAGTAAGAGGTAGTAATGCCACTCTATATGACATTGGTACAGCCTCACCTAGAATACTGTGTTCAGTTTTGGAGGCCAAATCTCCAGAAGGACATAAATACATTAGAGAAAGTGCAAAGAAGAGCCACCAAAATGGTGCATGGTATGACCAACAAAAACTGTAAAGACTAGAGCAACTAAATATGTACAGGTGTGATATGATAGCAGCTTTCAAATATATCAAGAGATTTCACCAGGTAGACATTTGGCATTAGAGAAAGAGGTGTAGTAGAATGTGAGGGAATGCATATAAACTGGAGGGTGGTGGGTTCAGGGAAATTGTGCGAAATAATTACTTCACTGAAAGGGTAGTTGAGAAAGTGAAAGTGGAATAGCCTCCCATCAGAAGTGGTGGAGGCTAATACAACAGAACAGTGTAAGNATGCTTNGGATAAATATAAGGGNATTCTGAGTCTCAAACAAAATAGAGAATAAATTGATGTCAGTATAGTTTTAAATGCACAACTGAGCAGACTGGATGAGCCATGTGGCTCTTATCTGCCGTCACTTTCTATGTTTCTATAAAGGAGGGTACAGTTTGATGAAGGGGGTAAAGTATGTACCCCCTATATAAATATTGGTCACATCCAGGTGCCCAAGGTCCAAGTTCTTGCCCAAGTGCCCAAGTTCTTTAATCAGGCCCTGCAAGCATCACACTTATTTTCTAGGGTGACAGGTAAAGCAAAGCTCTCTGATGATACTGTCTCCCAAAGGAAAGAANCTCAACAGGCTAGTTTTGGAGCCCTCTGCAAGAATTCCACTTTTGTCGGGACAAAATAGGAGGCGGGAGAGACAGCGGGACAGTCACCCAAAAGCAGGACTGTCCTGCTGAAATCAGGACACTTTGAAGGTATGGAGTGCCATCTACTCTAACAGTTTTAGAGTTAGGACCACCACATACAGAAAAACCTTGTAAGTTGCTGGTGGCTTATCATCTATTTGCAAATATTTGTAACTAATGCTTTTGCCATTTTATTTTAAATATGGGATAATTTTTGTATCTATGTAAGAAACCCTATTACTTTCATGCACCTGCTTTGTATTATAAAATGGAAGAGAGGACCCCATAGGGCCGAACAGTAATAAATGCCTGGCTGAATCTGCATCATCCCTCGCTCCTCTTTTCCCTCCTCCCTTACTGAGGTTGTCAGATGGGTAGCCAATAAGAAGTTAGAGAGGTCATAGGACACTGGAGGCTGGGTTAGCAGGACTGATATAAAAAGGGGGTTCAGAGAGTCTCCTCCCTCTCTTGGTTCCTGAACAGCGTTTGGAGCAAGTTAAGTAGCACTCTGTTAGTTTATCTGTGATTGCTGTCTCTCAAATCTTCCACTTACCGTATCCCAGCACCACACATATACTTCAACACACTGCTCCTTTTCTGGTCCACTGCACTGCTATCTCCCCCCCCCCCCTCTTTCATTCTGCCCGAGCGTATTTCCTCCAGCTATGCCTCGTCCTGTCCGCGCTAGGAGGCTCCCGGCGCGCTTGAGGGATCCGGTTACACCGGGTCAGGCAGGATTCCCCCTCGGATCAGCCCTCAGCGATCGCTGAAACGCCGNCGTCCTCTGCCAGTGTTAGGGATGCGGAGTGCGCTTCGGCGAGCGCCGCGGTTGTGCGGCCTGGCGAGTCTCGGCGCATGCGCAGTACCGACNTGACTTCACAAGATGGCCGCCGGCATTTTAACAGGGCTCCTCATCCTGCCGCGGCTTCGGTCCCTGTGGCGTCCACTAGCGCCAGCGTTGCTCCCTCTGCTTCATCAGAGGACGTTGTCTGGCCCACTCCCCCTGGTCCTGGCCCTGCAGGTAGGTTGTACCCATCTGTGCTGTCTCCTGAGCTCACTTTAGCACACACTGCACCTGGCCTTCCATCTGCCTTAACTGTCACTGCTCAGGCTTCAGCTCAACTACCTACACCACATGCTCCCATTAACACACAGGGATGGCAAATCCCTCTTTCTTTCCTGCTGGTTCTCCATCCATGCCTTTTGTGATTATGCCTTGGCCTGGGGCTCCAGGCGCAGGGGTGTCACAGTCATTGTTGCCCTTCCCTTTTGGGGGCCCTGGTCTTTCGCAACGTCTAACACTGCTCCTGCGGTTTCTACTCAGCCTCTGGTTACCAATCCCCTTCCCACTGTTGATACTGCTCCGTCTCTTCTAGCTCCTGTGAACCCTACGTTGTCTGCCCTGGTGGATCTGCCTGCTGCCCATGAGGAGGTCCCTGGCCCGTCCGGGATGCAGTTGCCTGTTCAGGATACAAGCGGCCTGAGAACGGATGGTGAGTACGGCACAGAATGCGTTTCTGTGGTCTCATATGAGAGCGACTCATCGGGCTCATCTAGGCCAGGGTCGGATGATTCCCCTATACGTCCCCAAGCGGTTATGCGCCTGCTTAAAAAAGTCTNTCGGATAGGCGAGGTAGCTCCCCTCAACGGTCTAAGGGTCCTAAGGGCCCCATTGCGCTCCGCTCCCCCTCCTCAGCCCACCAAAAGCAAGTGCTTTGCGTTTAATGGTTCCAGGTGCACTAGGGGCGCCAGCTGCAAATTTAGGCATACATGCACACGTTGCAACGGGGCCCACCCAGCCAAGGACTGCCCAGCTGGCAACCTCCCCCCTCCCAAATTTAGCCCACCTAACACTCCACAAGGCCCCATCCCCAATCCTCATCAATAACTTGATACCATGGCTGGCCGTTTACCCCCTTAAGGAGGCGGCTGTTTTCCTCNAGCATGGTTTTCGGCATGGTTTTCGTTTACCGATTGTTGGTCCAGTTTCCAATGTTTCACCAGTTAATTTAAAATCCTCTAGGCAATTCCCGATTATGGTCTGTGACAAAGTGATGTCCGAGGTCCGGCTGGGTAGAATGGCCGGCCCTTTCCCATCTCCACCTATGCACGATACCATCCTCTCTCCGATAGGGGTGGTACCCAAGAAAACTCCGGGTAAGTTTAGACTGATACAGCATCTGTCCCACCCTGGGGGTTCTTCAGTTAATGATGCCATCGACGCGGCGGCCTGCTCCGTTAACTATCANTCTTTTGAGTCAGCGCTGGAGATGGTGCGGTCCAATGGAAGGGGTGCTATGATGGCCAAGTTGGACATTGAGTCAGCCTTCCGCTTGTTGCCCCTGCACCCTGACTCCTTTCGGTTTATGGGTTTTGCCCTACCGGAGGGTTTCTTTGTAGATCTTTGCCTTACAATGGGCTGCTCCATCTCTTGCTCTTTCTTCAAAACTTTTAGTACATTCTTACATTGGTGCGTGTCGGAGCGGGCAGGTCACCGTTCTGTGGCCCATTACCTGGATGACTTCCTGTTTGTAGGTCCTGCCAGTTCCACCACTTGCATAGATACGCTCACCGCGACGCTTGAATTGTTCGAGCATTTCGGCGTCCCGGTTGCTCCTGACAAAACAGAGGGCCCCTCCACATGTCTCTCTTTCCTAGGGATCGAGATTGATACAGTCAACGGCGCCTGCAGACTTCCCCACGACAAGGTTCAAAAGTTATTGGATGTTCTGCTTGACCTGCAGGGTAGGAAGCGTGCAATCCTTAGGAAGGTGAAGTCCTTGNTGGGACTTCTGAATTTTGCATGTAAGGTCATTCTGTTTAGGTTTTCTCTTGCCGGCTCGAGAGAGCTACAGCAGGCATCAAGAAGTCTCATCATTTTGTTCCTTTGTCCAAAGCAGTGCGTGATGATATGGCTGTGTGGGTGGAGTTTTTGCGCAAGTTCAATGGTGTGAGGATTTGGCAGGCTCCCGTGGCGTCCAGTGACGAACTCAAACTGTTCACTGACGCCTCTGGCGCAAATGGTTTCGGAGCTTATTTTAGGGGAGAATGGTGTGCTGCTCCCTGGCCAGACTCATGGATTCGTAAGGGTATCACGGCTAACTTGCTGGTGCTGGAGCTCTTTCCGATCGTCGTTGCCATTTAACTGTGGGCCAAGGTGCTGCGTGACCGTAGTATTTTGTTCTGGTGCGACAATCTGGGAGTGGTCCAGTCCATCAACAGTCAAAAGTCCTCTTCCCCTCCGGCGATCGCGCTGCTGCGTAGGCTGGTGTTGCACTGCTTAGAATATAACATAACTTTCTGAGCACGNCATGTCCCTGGCACGCGCAATACCCTTGCTGATGCGCTTTTGTGTTTCAATTGGGCTAATTTTCAGCAACTAGCGCCTCAGGCAAGCCTGACAGGGTTGTCTTGCCCTTCTGCCTTATGGCAGATTGTGAAACATAGAAACATAGAAACATAGAAAGTGACGGCAGATAAGAGCCACATGGCCCATCCAGTCTGCCCAGTTGTGTATTTAAAACTATACCAACCCAAATTTATTCTATATTTTGTTTGACAATACCCTTATATTTATCCCAAGCATGCTTAAACTGTTCTGTAGTATTAGCCTCCACCACTTCTGATGGGAGGCTATTCCA
>JABWIB010005780.1:8872-23051 GCA_016617825.1 Platyplectrum ornatum
AGCCCATTCACTCTTTCCTGCATGGTGATTTCATTATGAGAATTCGTCATGACGATTTTACTGAAAATCGTCAGTGTATACGTCAGTTTAGTGCAATTTCACCTGACGAATAGCTGTTTTTTCGTCAGTGGATTTCGTCAGCATTCGTCAGTGAATTTTTATCGTCAATACAATTCGTCGCTTACTGAATACTATACATCACCAGTCATTGACAAATTTATATCACTGACGAACGCTGACGAAAATAATTCTCTGCAGAATTCGTCATTTAGTGAATTCCCCCCATGGTGTATCAATCCAGAGCGACTGAGATAAAATTTGGTCAACAACACTATGACAAATACTTAACAACGGCGTTTACTGACATACTAATATTTACTACGTCATACTGATTCATTTATTCATAAAAAGCTACACATGCGGTCTGATTATTCTATTTGAGAATTGAACTCTCATGACTGTGTTAATACATTAGCAGTAATATTGTATTGCTACACTATCATGTCAATTATTACATTTGCAGTACCACAATTGAAAGCGTCTATTCATTACACCAGACAACAGCATAATTAAACCAACAGCCGAAACATTGTATCTGTGTATGGATAATTAGGATATATGAAATATTCTGCATTTTTTAACAATTTTTTAAGGAGGAATAGCTAGCCACCTCTTTTCATGTGTAGTATTCTTTAGGGCCCCATTTATTAGGATACAAGTATTGTATGTATTGTTTTTGTGTTTATTCAATCTGGTTTTATGAGGTTTGTGATTTTTATCATGATTATAGAAGACAATATGATAAATATTTTCTAATTGTCCTATCCAGCCCTCATAGCATTATTGTTTACAGTCAGTTGTTTGTTTAACAATAGCCATCCTGGGCCTAAATTCACTAAGCGGAGAGTTTGCTGGTGAATTTGAAAGGTGGTGAAGTTGCCCATAGCAACCAATCAGATTCGAGCTCACATTCTCCAGTATGCAAAATGAAACTGAGAGCTTGAATCTGATTGGTTGCTATGGGCAACTTCACCACCTTTCAAATTCACCAGCAAACTCTCCGCTTAGTGAATTTAGGCCCTGGGCCCTAAAGGATGCATCTGAGGAATCCCGGATAGGAGATCAGTCAGTCACTCTTAGGAAACTGGATACAGGACTACTTCCCAATATGATCTTGACAGATGATATGGATAATGCAGGTGTTGGTGGAGGAGATGACAAGCTCTTGAATGTAACTTGACAGGCTGTTACGTTATTGGGCAAAGTTTCTGTTGACAAAAACTTCTGATGAATGTGCTGCAAGTTTATTATTTTTGAGGTCAAGGTCATTCCTTGTAACTGTGTGCGTGGTGAATGGAATGTGAACAATTTTATGTGTCTCTCAGCAGCTAAATTACATTTTTTATTATTTAGTCTTTATTTAGCACTGTATAATGACATTTCTTCTTTGATTTTACATGGCTCCAGGCCTTTGGCCATCAGCCTTGATTGTGAACACAAATAAGCTGATTGTCACTAAGGATGATGATTGCACATATAATCTTCTCTGCTATGAGAGTAATTGAAGTGTACAGTATGTTGCCCAGAGAGCAAATGCTTATGTTCATATATTAATTGCAATATTATTCACAGTATTTATTGCTAGGAAGAACAATAGTAAATTGGCACAAAACTGCTACATAACCTGCTGTGTAAATGCAGGTTATGTGTTTGTATTTGTTATTAAATATTTAACCAATTAAGACTTTAGTTTGAAATATTTGATATTGTCTTCTGTTATATCTGAGCAGAGAACAAAGAGTTCCATCTCCTCTGTGTGGAAATATTTTACCCAAACCCTGACAAGAGTAGTTAATGCATCTGTGTATTGACTAAGTAAGTAGAGGCCCGAACTATAAACATCTAGACAACTCCTCATGTTTCATCATTTGCAGTGAGTTAATTGTTTATTAAAATCTGGTCTTTTTTTCTCTAGAACTCTACCTTAAAATCACAGCACCCAAAAAATGTAGAATTCGCCGCAATGGCGGCTGGGCTTGGGTGGAGCTGGGGCGGGACTTGTCTGTCCCAATTTCTCCTCGCGAAATGTTATGCCAAATGAATTAGTGCCACATAGGTTATACAGGTTTTTTTGTATTTGTGTTTATTTACATTTTTGTGATACATAAGTGTTTGTGCTGAAGTCAAAAGTTTAGCTCTTATTTTTGAAAATTTGTATTGACTAACAATGATGACTAAACATCTATTTGTTAAAATGTTTCAGGTAAAAATATTCCATAAAACTAACATTTTTGCTTTCACTTTTTATCCAGGTAGAATTCACTATTTACAGTCCTCCTTTTTACACAGCCATTCGAAAAAATAAACATTTCCATGACCCTTATACAAAGTAAGATTTTAATTCTTATTTTATATAAATGTATGAATTATTATTGTGAATAAGTATTATGAACAAGAAAAACTCTGTTTTGTTTAAATCTTTGTTTTTTATTGTTGTTTTTAGCTCCATTGAGACACTTTTAAAAATCAACTACAACTGTTTGGATGGAACAATCAATCGTCAAAGTTACTGTGCAACCTATATGGTCGAAGATGGACTTCCACTGTAAGCACCAGCATTTCACTGATCTTTATTTTAAGAATAATTGTGGCTATATTTTCTTTTATATTGCTTTTTAGCTAAAAGTTTTCAATTAAGCCTTTACTATGGCAACATGTTTGTCTAATCATACTTATTTTAACACGTTTCCCATGCGTGTGGCAAGAAATTGAAGCAGTGCTTTACTTTTTTTGTTCTTGTATGTTGAATTGTGCTGGGCTGCACTGTGGTCACCACGGTGATAATATTATTAATAATATCTTATTATTAGGGGTTAAGGGCAAATGTAACTAGGCCTTGTGTAAATACCACCTAGGTATTTACATCTACTGGTTATACTGTGTTTCACCACCAGTGTAGAACAATTTTTTTGGTCCGTTCTGTTTGTGTAGGAAAATGCTGTCAAGGATTTATGTTTTATCACTAATAAAACATGAACTATGGAGGAAAGGACAATTATATCTTAGGATATCAGGTGATGCTAAATGCACATAATGCAATATATTTATTGGTTACTATGGGTAAAACCTCTACTTTTTTTATGCACTTAAAAAGAAAAAGTATTGTTATGATTCTTATCATCATTATAAGCAATTACACTGCAGTCTAGTTTCACGTGGATCGTCAATTAACATTACTTATAAACGTTTGCTACGATTTTCTGAAATTACATAGTTGTCCACAAGCTGGCACTGTGCATAAATATGAATGGAAACGTTGCTAAAATGCAATTTAGTCAAATCTATCCTTATTTTTCAGATTGTTTGGTGATTTGTCAAATTGCCAATTTACTAAAGCCATTTTTTTTTTTCTGGCAATTAACAAACCAGAGGTTCCGGCATCACCTGTTACCGGCATCAAAACATGTTATAAACACCTACAATACAGTTTTTACTAACTATTATAAACATTAAAAACACTTTCACAGTGTATAAAAATCTTTTTTTATATTAAAAAAGGAATTACTTACGACTGCAGAATTGCTTGTCTCCAGCGGAATCTTCTGTTCGTCATTCACAACTGCTGTAAAATGCTATTAAGACATCAAAGAAGACCAGTGGATCACAAGTAGTTCTGCAAAACTGTTAAAAATGGGAATGGGCTTTTATTTCCAATAATGTCCTTTTGCACTGAAAATTTGTAGATGTGGTCATTTAGAATCCAAAGTACTGTAAATCACCCCACCCCACCACAGTGAGGTGGGGTGATTTCAGCTTGCTGTTGTCTCTTAGTAAATTACTCCCATTTCTCAATACACACTAAAGTTTTGTCTAGACATCAAAACACCTAAAGCAGTGGCCATAAACTGTCAAACGTTATGCTGGAACAATAGGTGAGACACATTTTGGCGCAAACTGTCTTGCATATGCTTAGATTTTCGTAAATAACTTATTTAATAAATGCTTGAAATAATATTTTTTTCTGATTGTTTTGTAGGAATCCAATGGGAAGAACTGGATTGAGAGGCAGAGGAAGTTTATGTTGGTTTGGTCCAAATCATGCAATTCACTCTATAGTAACACAGTATGTAGAGATTAGTCTTTCAGAAATAACTAATGTTTTTCCTATATTAAATCATACAGTATTTGTCTATATTTTGTAATTGTTAACAGACTATATTTTGTAATTGTTAATATATGCTGCTATATTATACTGAGTGCATTAATTGCATATATTTTTATGAACCAATATATTTTTGGGAATGATTAAGAAGAATTCTAGTTAAACTTTCTCCAATTCAAGTGAATTCTTTCCTCTTTTAGCTTTGTTATCACCCATTATAAGCACTATTCTTCAAGTTCCTCATGATTTTCCAAACATTCACCCCCACTGCCTCCCTCGACATTAAACAGCCTTCTCTCTCTTCCACTCTCTACTCTGATATCTTCCTTTTCCCCTACAAAAACTCCCTGGTCTCCCACATGAATTAAAAAACCTAACCTTGATCCTACCCCCACTACTCCACTAGTTGTTGGAATATTAGAATCATTATACTATTTATTAAATATCATTGTAATGCCACATGCAGTTAAAATAAGCCAAGAAGTTCAGAACACAGGAAGTAACATTATTATTTGCATTAAATTATCTTCTTGCAGATGGAAACGAAACAACGATAGCTCTGTTATTAGAAAAAAGTCAAAGAAAGTGCTAGAAGTTCTTCTAATTAAGCACAGTGCATCAGAGCATTGGGCTCTTCCTGGGGTAAGTTTCTACTGCTACAAAGAAATTGTGAAGTTTGGATATTGGAAACTATGTGGCGCCTTATAAATAAACGTTAATAATAATAATAATAATAATAATAATAATGATAATATGTTTTGGCATTTAATGCAACACAATGCTAAAATGTTGCTACATTTTTATTCCAGTTGAATAAAGTTTAAAAGTTGTTGAATTTAAATCTTTGAGTAATTTACTAAAATGTTTATTAATTTTACCATCGCCATCTCTTTTTATTCTTAGTAAAATATAGAGTCTACCAGATTTACTATCCGGTGGATTGTCAATCCCTGAAAAATTTGCAAAAAAAAGGGGTGGATATGAAAGCCTCTATTGTCATTGGGTCATTTTTATTTAATTCTCACATTTTAAGTAAAAAATCCCCCCATAATGTTAACTATGCTAGTGCTTGTAGAAATACATTTGCCAGCATGGACATATGTACCAGTTCCTGCGGGCACCTGGTAAACCGGCATTGCTACTTAAAAAAAACAAACACAAAAACGCACACTTTACTTAATCACTGTTACTACTATTCTATTTACAAAAAACAAAATGGTTTGTAAAAAATGATATGATAAAAAAAAAAAAATTCATTACCATTCTGTAGAACTGCTGGTTCCTGCACAATCCTCTGGTCTTCATTCACAACTTTGCTGTGAAATACTATTACTGTTAGAGTAACTCATTGTCATTATATTATTTGACTTGGTACATATGTCCATGCTGGCACTTGTAGTTCTAAATAAGCCAGCATGGTTGACTGGGGATTTTTACTGTTATTTTTACAAATTTTACTAAATGAAAATGAAAATATTAGTTTACAACATGTTAAAATGTCCACACTATGTACACATGAAATATTAAACGGTAAACATTATTGAAACACTGGCTGAAAGTCTGAAGGATATAAATATATATGTAAGATCTCAGTTCAATGAGAACTATAAAGGGGAAATATTTCCACAGGTAATGAAAGATGAAAGTCACTCATGCGTATTTCTGACTTGATGAGAGCAACGGAACAAAGCTGGCTTGTAATTAGGGATCCTGGAAACGGGTTTCTTGCTTGGGGCTTGGTAGATAGGTCCCTCTCCGCTAGACTGCCTCAGTGGGCTGCGGTAATGGGTCTCCCTTGTGCAGTGCTGTGAATGAATCAAGTCAACTGGTGTCTGTCTCGATAGTAGAAAAAGCGAGTCAGCTGGTATACAAATCATTACCAGTGGCCAGCCCCCCGATGATGATAAACTGTGAGGATGGTTTGTTAATGTTGATGAAGTTACGCCACAATTCCTTAGAGAGTCTCAATCTCAAACATATACAGAGTCAAACCAGTGTGGGGTGCCGGTCACTTGTAATGTGTTTCGATCTGAAAATAACTTTCATGTATGAAGAAGGGAAAAGAGAGGAAGATTACAGTGGCAGCAGACAGTGACAGTGGCAGCAGAGCATTGATCCCAACTACTTTATATTTGAGTTTTATTCATTTGTTTCTTACTGTAAATATCTCAGATTTTCTAAATGTAACATAAACACCAATATAACACCATTACCACTCACCTGTTTTTATAATGTATTAAGACAGTATTATAATGTAATACATGAGGTTCAAATGTATTTGTCAGCAAAATTATTAAGGTTTATTAACACTGAGCTAAAAACTTCCCTTGAGGGGTCCACACACAGGATGGGCCCATTCATCATGCATATGTGATGGAAATAATATTTAATAAGTACTTGACTTAGCTCATACATATTATGCTGTATTCCACTTAAACACTGCAAGCTGTATACTTAAGGCTTCCTAATGCCCTCACCGCAGTATGTAGATTCAGTCTCTTGTTCTCCTACATACCAGATTCTGGATGCTCAACAGGGAGAGGGTTCAGAGTCACAGAAGCCTATTTAGTGGTTGCCTGAACCCACATGGTTCAGGCCACCACTAAACACCATTTGTGAGCTTTTATAATTAGTAAGGTGCCAGCACACTTACATAATATAGAGATTAACTGACATTGGACTGGATCCAGACTTTCGCATATTACATCACTGGTGTAAGTAGCAACATCTGTGTATGCCTTGCTGAAATTTGGAGGCTATTTAAATTTTGTGAATCTACTATGCTTCAATTTTGGATGAAGATTTCAAATCACATCTTTGTTGATTTTGGGCATGGGCACCATTCTGCAGCGAGTTATTTTCAAATTGTCATCATTATAAAAACACCAACACTTCCGGATTGCAGTGAGTTAGACAGGGAGAAGGATGTCTGTTAGAGATAATCACTGGAGGAAGTTTAGATGGATTATTGCCTGGATTGAGAGTAAATATGTTTAATTAGTTGGTTTGTGGATTGGATTGTACTTTGGGATATTTAAATAAAATGACCTCATGTCATTGTTTGTTTACTTGAGGTGTCTGTGTGTTTGTTAATGGCGTTTTTCTTTTCAGTCCTTGTTTGTCTATTAGTGTTTTGTAAGACCTTGTTTCTTGTCCTGTTTTGTGTTTTTATCCTCTTCTTTTTTATTGATAAGATAGCTAGTGGAAGTAAGGAGGGTGAGGGGCTAGAGTAGTGGACAGTTTCCAGGGTCATCTAATTTATCAGTGAGGAGAACTTTGTTTGGTGGAGCACATTATCCCATGTTATGCAGAGGTTCTGGGGTCACAGACAGCGAAGGAAACATTTCGGAGAAAATGGCAGCTCCTTACCACTGGAGATTATTGAAGACATGGCAGTCTGTGACACTGATGCACCTGTAAATGATGATGTGGTGTGATTGTTTTCTAAATAAAGTATGTAAGACAAACTGGAGCAACTCATTTTTGAAATGCCTTTTATATTTGCATTTTAATTTTGTGTTATACATCGAATACATTTTTAACTTGTCATGTATTTTTATTATGATGTCATGTCTTTGCTTCATTAGCCACTAACCCTTCACACATTGTGTCTCGAGGTGACCTCTTTTCACCTCCTACCATTGGCCAGTCTCCATCATCTAGGAAGGAGTCTTCACCTGGATCACCCTACACTGCACTTGTCTCTGACTTTTGAAATCAATCCTGTAATTTACACTTGAAATGTATGTAGATTTTTTTTTAAATAAAAAATGTTTATGGCAAAAAAGCAATTTCCAAGCAATACAAAAAAATGACCATTAAAAGTTGCCCTTCATTGACCTACAGTTTTGTTTCTTAAATATGATGTAAAACAGAAAAACAACAAAATACTGAAATTATGTTAATTCACAGGCATGTTGATTCAGTTTGCATCTTCTCGGCATCCACCACCACCATCAGCAGCAAGAGGGAAGCCTGCAGAGGAAATAGAAAAGGTCATTACTAGAATTTGTTCCTTAGCCATTCCCACAATGCACAAGTGCTCAAGTTGCACCTGCCTGTGTCAGTCAGCCTCAACATCCATTTTCCAGACCTATTGCTGATCGTTGCAATATGAATGAAACCCTGAATTCTATATATAAGATCCAACTGCAGTTTATTCAAGACTAGAACACCTCCTATTCCTAAATCCACTGCAACCTTTGGAGGTTAAGAAATTACTTATTACCTATTGCTAATAGGTCTAGTTTGATCTTGGCAATGAAATAAAATGAAATAATTGATTAAACAAGTCTCTGTGTACATAGTATAACCATTACAGCAGACAAAGGAACGTAGTGAAACTGTCGCCATTTTGGAAGCGAAAATTGCATTGTGCAATATCGCATCTTGCAAATATCAATTCTGCGTGAAAGAAGTGTGAAATTGCTAAATAAATTATGCTGTTTTCATAATAACGATTTTCCTTTCAGAATCATCGAGATGGGAACTATGCTGCACAATGTTGTAATGATGTTATGTGTATAGTTAGTGTATAGTTAGTGTATATTAGGAGGGACTAATTAATAATATGTATTTGGTTTTATATTGTATTGCTTTGTTAATAAATTATGAAGTTAGATAGAAATATATATTGAATAGTGCATGCCTAATCTTTAGAATGTGGCAGGAAAATTCCAACTAAATCCAGACTGAACATCTCCATCATGAGAACAAAGGACCAAGGACTGCACCAATCAGCTTTGAGGACAGAGGCCACCTGACAACGATGGACCAATGGAGAGGACCAGAGATCGACGCATCATTTCTTTTGAACCCAACTGCATAAAATAGAATGCACTAACAGGTTTTACTGAGTGCTATCTGAATAGACAACGCTAGTGTTGGCGCCGATCCACTGCTTTGATCAGGATTATCTTTTGGCTTAACTTTTTTTTACTTGAATTTGGACTGCAACTGATGGATTGGAGTTTCTCTCTTCTTTCTTCAACAGCTGATACAGTCATCATTGACTGAATGTCAGTAAGAAGCAGCTTAGTGCCTTTGATAAAGTTGAACTCATTGTGTGGTCCCTGTGTACATTTACATTAAAGCCGGCCTATCATTGTATAGGTGCCAGAGACGCCTATACAGGCATTTATGCAATATTCCTTTTATTTTGTTTTCACTGCCATCATAAAACATAGTAATATCATAACATAACATCAATGAGTTAATATCACAGAGTTTAAGTAAAATTATATCAAAGCATAATATATGAACATATAACAACCACGCTCAAAACTGAATTTTATAGTTTTTTTTCAGTGATTTATTTAATGTGAGTTTACAGAAGACTCCTAACAGGCAATCCTGAAAAACTGAATTAACTTGTTACTGTAACTTGATGTCATTTACTCTTTCTACCCTTGTTTGTTTGTGAAACAATGTTTCTCTTCTTATTTCTGTTATTGTGATACATGTATGTATATATGATCATTTTCATATCTGTTTGATATCATATCATGTTTTTAAACAGGGTTCACTTGAACCAGGTGAAACAATCCCATACAAACTAAAGAGGATCTTCAAATACAAATTCTTAGATACATTTCAACGTCTTATGAACACAAGCAAAGAAGTAAGATGACAGCTCCTGTGATATATATTACAGTTAACTAAGTTATTTATTTATTTATTTACGGTATTTATCCATTAATTCCTTATCAAATGCAGTGCTATACTTAAAATCAGACATTTGGCACCAATAATATACATAAACTGCTTGGCTGATGGCAGGGAGGTAGGAAGATTGCTATTAGTGCATTCTAAACATGCATGCTGATTGGTAGATGGCTCCTGTCTTTCTCAATCTGAATAGTCTCATCTAGGAGTCATTCCGCAATTACAGTTATTTTTAATAAGAATATTATTATGATTTCATTAATAAATATTGTTTACAGAAAGTTTCTTTAGTTTTTTTTTTCCTTTTTTATTGAAATATTTTTATTTGTTTCCATTGATAAAAATGCTGGTGTAGTAATGGTACACCGCTAGTACATATGGCCATTAATAAAAAAAAAAAATATTTAAATGGGTTTTTTAAAGCTGTAAAGCCATGCATTAAAAAAACATTTATATGGTATGAAAGTGCAGAGACTGTAGAAGCCGCAGCCTCTGCTCATATAGATTCAACAGCAGGGAAAAAGTCTTCCTTTTTTGTACCCTGGGTCCTATCCAGACGTATGTGTTTCTGCTATCTGTACTTTGGGTATTTGTGTATCCTGTGTCAGGAAAAAAGAACATTTTATAGAAAGTCAGATATTTACAATAAACTTGAAAACTGCAGTCAAATAGCAATGCTGTAAATAGTTGACATATATATACACAGTAACACAGAATCAAGCAGACAATGCTTTCTGTTTTTTATTCTTCAGGTATACAAGGGATATGTGGATGATCCAAGGAATACAGACAATGCTTGGATAGAAACGACTGCAATAAGCATACACTTTGATAGACAAGAGGACTTACTGTTACATGAATTAAATGAGGCAAGATTATATCTATATACATGCCTTGAAATAGGTTTAACCAGGGCTGGTGTTAGGTCTTTGGGCCCCCTAGGTAAGACATAGCACCACCGTTCCTCCCAGGCTCAGCTTTGCGTGACATGATGGTGTTGTGTCGTTTTGGAATCCATCAAGGATTCTTATTATTAAAATATTGCCGCCCACCCTCCCAATATTTGTTTTCTTTTTTTTAAATATAATTTAGTTTTTTTGAGAGACATTGCCAACCGATCCCTGATTACACTGTAGATCCAACTTGTTGTACAAGTAGTCATCCTAAAACTACTATGGTCTCTGTTTATATATAGCCATAACATCCAACATAAACAGTACACTATATGGAGACTAGATGATAAACATTAGACGCTATAACGTTTTCCAGCATCTTACCTGCCGGCAAATAATCAGTGACAGAGAGAATGGAGCATTGCTGCTGGGCTGCATAGATCAGTAACCCCTCTGCCCCCCTTCACAAATCAGCAGTGACACCTGACAGTCAAGCACTGAGTCTTCCTCCCCTCTGCCCTCACTGTGCTGAGGGCTCTCCCTCCTCTTTCATAATGCTGCTACTGTGCTTCCCTCTCTTTCTGTCAATCACAGCATAGACAGCCTGCACCTCATGGTGCAATGATTCATTACAAACTGGACACTCCAGTGCTTCTTCTAGATGCTGTATTGAGTCCCTGAACTTCCTCCAAAATCTTGCACCATGTAAAGAAAGGTGCAGGTACATTTCTATAAATAAATAGCCCTATTCAGAATATAAAGTCTCCTAAACATGTAAAAGAGAATGACATTTATAATGCTTCATTCATTATTCATTCATTAATAACAGTTTTGGGCATACACTATAATACAATTATTTTAAAAATGACTGAATAGCAGTGGATATGGGGTTTTTAGACAACTGTAAATATGCTACTGCAGTACAACCAGCAGCCCTTGTGCAAATGACTTTTTTACTATGGGCCAATCCAGTGTTGCATACTTTAGAGGTAGCACAAAACTATGCACCGGACATATACCAGAGTAAAAACTCTAGATAAACTCTCCTATAATTTTTACATGATTTAATTTAAAATATGATAATCATTTTTTATTTGAATCTAATGGAGTTTTGTTCTCTTTTTGTTTTCTATTTTCTGTTTCTAGAATATAGAAAGCGATGATCAGGATTATGCTGTCCAATGGCAAGTTGTAGACCAAAGAATACCCCTGTTTGCAAATCACAAAGACATTCTTCAAAAAGCAGTAGACTGTTATAATGCGTTTTATTAATATATGCCTTTTGTTACCTACAGTTATTGTTTTAGATTAGTGCCTTCCATTGCAAGTTGTGCATTCCTTCACAAGTGTATCACAGCCTTGTAATCACAGGTATTCAGAATGTCTGTAAATACATTCTTCTAACATAAACAATGTTCTGAGTAACCTGCATATTTTAATCATAGCGCTGCATTGCATAAAAAGTAACTAATATTAGAAACTCATCACTCATTATCTCAAATAAAGGAAAAAAAGGAAGCAAACAGTAATATAACTACAAAATAATGTTATCTAATATCAGTATATATTACAATTAATTAAAATATATTTGATGAATATATTATTCATCAAAAGTTTGGAATGCTTGGTTTTGCTATATGTTTTTGATGCTTAGAGCATGTACAGTTAGCAAAGACTGGTGGTTTCTGTTGTAATTGCAAAAATCTTGCATTGTAAAGGTATTGTGATAACAATACCTTAACAATTAGTGATATAGGTGTAGAGCTAGATATGCTCAATAAGTGGAATATATTACAAATACCTAACTAGAATTCTATTGTCACTCTGTTCTCATCTTTCATTGAAACGCACATCTCATGATGAATTAGAGATACAATTACCTATTATTATTATGTCTTTTATGTTATAAATCAGCATATTACACAATATGCATTATACAATATGCATTAAGACTTGATGTAACTACATATATAATAAATATATAAATTACTACTAAATTATGTCTATCTGGTGTTGGGAGCAAGTAATGTATATGTACATGTGTGACACATAGCATAACACTTGTTCAGTGAGAACCAGTTCTGGCAACATATAACCATTATTATATCCTGCACTGACTAAAATATAATATGTATAGCAAAATATAATGTATTTGCAGAATCTTTAATTTAGTGCAAACCATGCAGTTTCATGCTTAATTGGACATGTATTATTATGGATTATAACAAACTTTCATATTGTATTGTATTCTTTCATATTGTAAAGCTGTGCAAACATTTGAACTATATACGTCCCCTGTTATAGATCATCTGTGATCTATAACAGAATGGGACGACTATCATATTACAGAAGTGCACGGAGCCACATGTTCTTATGTCAAGATCATTTGTTGTTAAACAAAACTCCTGTTGATAGATTCAGGCACAGAATACAGTGGGTACAGTACTGAATAAAGCTGCGCAAATCTTTAAAAACTACTTACTGTTTCTTGATATATATTCTTTTTGTTGTATTGTCATAAATTGAAAGTGAAGAGATGTTGGATGCTTTATTTATAGCCATCCTTTCATGTGTTGAAATATTCTCTGCTGAATATAATTAGAACAAAGGTGCGCATGACCTAGTAAGAGACATTTGATGGCTATTGTTATAATGCTAATTCTATCTTTTCTCTTGCACAAAGAAAAAGCAGTATACAATTAGGCCAGTGGCCAGAGTGGACACTTAGCGCAGGGAAAAATAACAATATATTTTTTTCAGTATAACCAAACTCATTTTATGAAATCATTATTTATAGTTATACATGGTTTGTTTGCTCTTTTATATTTTTTTACACTATAATTCAAATACAGTGTTTGTATAAACAATTTACAGTATGCTGTCCTTGTTTCTCATATGAAACGCATTGTGACATAAACTAATGACGCTTCTGCTTTAGAGAATTCTAGCATTGCAGAAACTAAAAGAAACAATGGTTTTTCATGCACACAATTGAGTGAGTTTACTCACTTGCATCCTTTAAATCTATATTAGCATTAATCTAATTTAGGAAAAAAAACACTACTCAAAAAAGTAAAGGGAACATTAAACCACACAATGTAACTCCATCAATCACAGTTCTGTAAAATCAAAATGTCCAATTAGGAAGCAACACTGAGTGACAATCAATTTCACATGTAGTTGTACAAATGGAAACAGACTCTATGAGGGTGGTCTGAGGGCCCGGCATCGACAGGTGGGCGTTGTGCTTACTGTCCAACACTGTGCACAACATTTGGAATTTGCCATAGAACACCAAGATTAGCTAATTCACCATTGGTGCCCTGTGCTCTTCACACATAAAAGCAGGTTCACACTGAGCACATGTGACAGACGTGACAGAGTTTGAATTTCAGCTGCCTGCAACATCCTCCAGCATGACCGGTTTGGCAGTGGGTCAGTAATGGTGTCGGGTAGCATT
>JABWIB010005781.1:29784-40014 GCA_016617825.1 Platyplectrum ornatum
GTAACCGGAGAAAAAACATAGCAAGCACAAACAAACTGGCCAGAGTAG
Source organism: Platyplectrum ornatum (assembly GCA_016617825.1). NCBI lineage: Eukaryota > Metazoa > Chordata > Amphibia > Anura > Limnodynastidae > Platyplectrum > Platyplectrum ornatum. The sequence goes on from JABWIB010005781.1 coordinate 29,833, forward strand.
GCAATGAGCAAAAGGCACAATAAACNTACATGGAGAGAATAGGACCAAAGGCACCTACAGTAAACGGCTACCTGGTCAGTGCTACAGCAGCCCACACACAAGTCACANCCCACAGACAAGAAACACAAATATNACAAATTAAATAGAATTAAAGAAAAACAAAAGGACTGAAAAACCTCCAGAGAGGTCAAAATCAAGAGTCTTGGTAAATTGGGATCAATATAACACTCCCAAGTACTAAAAAAAATTCCATCTTAGATTCACTATTAAGGGACTCTTCAATTCAGTCCATCTGGAACAGGAAAAACNGTTTTTNCTAAAAAGGCAGGACANCCCTAAATGATTCCAGACCTGAAGTATGGACTTCTTAGCAGCCAAGCAGATTGCNAGCAACAATCATCTACCACCCTGCCAAACTACCTGTGTTTGTGGTACCCAGGACAGTCCACTCAGGGAACAATGGGAGATGGAAGACCAAGGATCTACACTGTATTATTTTACTGATTTGTCTATTCATTTGTTCATCATATAACTTGCCATCAAAGCAATTTGTAGTTATGATAGTATGAAGTATTAATGATATATAAGCAAGCATAAAAACTTGTGCTTAAAAGGGAAATTTCATTTTATTGATATAAATGTTATTATNCCTATTGAACTATTGCATTTAGTACTATACCAGTAATAATAATGACATTAAAATGATGTAAAATTTACTTTGGATCGATAATGAAAAAAAATATTCATGGTATGTATACTATACTGCACTGGCTATGAACATGAAGACATTAGAATTGTTGCTGTACAAAAAAATTGTTATGTTAGGATAATTACTGTACATTTCATACATTTTCAAATTTGTATCTTTTTGGATTTAACATCAATTGTTTAAAATCTTGTAAAAATGTGCAGAATGCTGTTCATTATATTAAAATAACAATAAGAGGAATATGCTGTCACCTGTACATACCCAATGCACCTTATAATCACTTTCACTTTACACTAGTAGATGGCTTACCTATTGATGACTACCAATAGTGTTGTACTATATCTGAAAGGGGNGTTTGTTGTATGTTAAGGCACACCAAAACACATACACGCAAGCATGTCAATTCTACAGTATCTAGTTTTATCATCTTAGACCATATGCAAGTCTCACACAAAGAACAAAATAATATTCTGCCATGCAGTGGCTTGATCAGGTGAACAATTGGTGACTAAGAAGTCTTTTCTCAGGGGCTGATCCAGAGTTTGGGGGTAAGGGTAAAACAGGTACAGGTGTAGACCTGGGCCTAAATTTACTAAGCAGGGAGATTGAAAAGTGGATGTTGCCCATAGTAACCAGATTAAAGCCTTCAGTTTAATTTTACATACTGGAGATTGTGAGCTCGANNCTGATCCCCACTTTTCAATCTCTTTGCAATCTTAGGTCCTGGACAAAACCAAACTTTAAACTGCAGGGGGAGGCAAGTATAAACTGTGAAAACAGATTAAAGTTCAAANGTAAAATTTCATAGCGTGCAATAAAATAAATTAATTGAATTAATATGCATCCCTCACATTGGCTTTACTCAGGTCTAAACTAAAAAATAGTGCAACTCAGCCCTATAGTGCTTTGGTTCCAAACCAAAAAACATCAAGGCTTCTGATCATATTGCTCTTGAAANTCAAGACTCAACCTGCTTGCCCACAATTGCCATGATACATTTCTGTGTCACTTCAGGTCTATGGAAATACAATCCATGTTGCAACCTGGAAGCCCAGTAGTTAAGCACATTTATCTGTAACTACTGCAGCAGAAGTTCAGTACACCCTTCACCTTGTTGTCCTAACTCCCTGCAAGTGGTACATTCATCAGTAGTACCACTACAAGATTATCTACCAATATTTTAACATCTCTCATACCCATTAACCAGTAAACAGTCCTTCCTGACACCAAATAATTACTGATACCCCAAATGTTTGGAATCCATCACACAATTATCAAAAACATTTTTGGCACATTTTTGCATGGCTTCAATGTACTTTGTTCAACGCTTATAGCAGATTGAATATATTCCATCCTGGCACACCNTACTGAAATTTTCCCAGGATATGTAACTCCATGGACAAGAATAACATTGCTGCAGCAACATATATTCCAGTTATCCTGAATATGGAAATCCCTTAAATCCCTTACATCATTTCAAATGAAATTGTCTGTGTTGGCATATAATACATGAGTAAACTAAAATAACAAAGCATGTTAACTTTATTCTTCAATTATCATCACCAAATAATATATCTGAAGCTTATCTAGATGTTATTTGTGCGTAGATTAATACAAATCATTTAAAAGCTTATTAAAGTACAAATTCTTTTTGTATAATAAAAATCTTATTGCAAGGCATGGTTTCCATTAATGAAACAAAGATTATGACAAACAAATATTCAAAACACCCGGTCTAATACATCAGCAGAATCATCATATGGTGTAAGTGAAAAGGTACTCTGCTTGGCGTGAGCACTNAGTACACTTTGGCAACACAAAATAAATACTTAGTACTAATTAGAAAAACAATATTATAAATGAACAATTCTTTTATGTATATTTATAAAGATATAGAAGGAATAAAGTATAAACATACCTGTAAGGCAAGAGAGAAAAATAAGAACAACTGTGATAATGAACAGTGGCCTCATCTTGAACTATATAATATCAGCTCCCTCTTACTTACTGAGATCTGTAGGTCTGCTGGGTTTTGTAAGCTATTTATAAGATAAGGTCTTCCTACATCATCAGAAAGGGTTGTAATGGCTCTTAACCACTTACGTGTTTACAAGATGCCNGCGTTAGAGAATAATGCAAACGCGATATGAAGAGCTCAGAAGAGGGAAGGTTGTTCATTAAGGAATTTTGTGCATAATACATTAAGGGAAACGTCAAGTCTGTCTTGTTTCAGAGAATTCTGTGTAAAAATAGAATTATGAATGAATAGAAGGAATGTTAATTCACAATCTGAATGGTAACTTGTAATAAAAAGAAAAAGTTGGTCAGATTATTGTTTTTATTAAGATATCTAAATTATAGGTATCAAATTATTGTTGGTGCCCCCACACGTCAAAATAGTACAGTATCTACAAAGTGTTATTCACTTATATACAATAAGCGGGCTGGTGATCGATTTTCTTACTGCATCTATCGCCATGGTAACCATGGCGGTAGATGCATTTGTAAATAGTGCTGGCATTGAGTTTGGGTGGTAAAGTCCGTTTTCACATGAAAAAAGGCTTTACTGCCCTAATTTGAGATTAAGAATGTGCAAAAATGGATGTGCAAATGCCAAGTGAAGATGGTGTGACTACTATGGGGCCTGGCAGGTAGGGGGCCCTGAGCCCGCAGCACCCCACCAGCATTCACTGTCAGTGTCACTGCAGTCCCCTCTCCCCAGCTCCTCCGTCCCATAATGGAGGGAAATCAGAAAGAATCACTCTCTCTCTCTCTACAGTTCTATATGCTGCCTACAGAGAGAGTGAAGTGTCTGCTGGCACCCTCTACGTGAGCATCGAACAGAAGCCTAGCTCAGAGAGACACCAGACTGGTGAGGTGAGTAGCCTGGTATAGTATATATAGTCTATTTATTCAGACATGATTGCCAATAGTCCAGCATTTCAATCTCCAATTGGCGATTTTTACCATTTTACATATATATATATATATATATATATATATATATCTATATATAGTCCTGGCATATTTGTGACCTTTTAAGAACAGGATTTTCTGCACAGGGAAATGAAGGAAGGAAGGATGCACACAACTATGTTGTACCCAGTGGAGGTTTTCAAGCTTACAGTAGATCACANTTAATCACAAGATTACAATTAATCACAATAGAACCAAGATAGTAATCACATAAACCTCTGAACAAAATAAGGTATATTATTTGGTAAAACTAGTTAACTAGTAAAGAATTATCACACGGTTATCTGGAAAATAAATCAAGCATCAGAGGGTCAGNCTGCTCCTTAAACACATTCAGTAGATCTGTGATCCAAGATAAAGACTAAGCTCCTGGAGCACTGCTTGGCCTCTTCTGGTATGAAGGCTAAGGCCAAGGCTAAGCAGAAGGCCTGTATGTTGTTGGAAATGTGCAGGCTAGCTGACTTTTGAAGAAAGCCCTTGGAAGTCCCAATAAAATCAGATCTTGTTCTGGAAAGCACTGGTCAAAAGTCAGATGCTTGCCATCATGCCAGCATCAACCTATACAATGTTTCTGGTGGCTTAATGAATGCTCTGATCTTCATGGACATTGCATAGNGANCACACACACACACANACACNNGTCAATATTCTTGTCTATCTCCCAATAACCTTGTTAAGTTCGACCCAGTAGCAACTGGATCATATGTGTATTGCAAACAATCTGATTATATGCTCTGAGCATTTTTGTGATGTGATATAGAGTAGATGTGAAGTGTTTAAAGGGGTTACCTAAGGAAGGGTGTACGTAGGGAGAGTGTTCACATAAAAAGTTCACATAAAGAGTTCAAGGTTAAAAATATTATTATAACTATTTTTTATATATTAAAAAAATATATATATATCTACTCTTATGTATATTGTCTAACAACTCAGAGACTATTTCACTTATCAACAAATGAACATTTCCTCTAAGCCTACCACCCCTCTGTTTATAAGCATTTCCTAGTGTTCTATCCCACCTTTTATACAAAAATTTCACCCCTGTATCTGATTACAGCCATTACTATCAGGGTTGTTGCTAAGTTATACTTTTACTATAGGCGGTAGAATTTGACTTCTTCAAATCCTGCCCCCTATAGTAATGATTTGGGCTGATGGTTGTGATTTACATTGAATTAATATATTTCACCCCGATTAATATATTTGAAAAATGCTTTCATACCCCCCTCTTCCATTTCTGCTCTAAGCCATACATGTTTAGTTCCTCTAGTCTCTCTTTGTATGTTTTTATATATTTTGTATTTATGTCCTTCTGTATATATGGCCTACGAAACTGGAAACAGAAAACTAGGTGAGGCCATTCCAAAGACCTTTAAAGGGCATTACTATTTATTGCTTTCTGCTACTAATTCCTTACTATTAAACATTGCTCTAGCTTACCTAGATCATCACTTATTTAGTTTATCCCTCCTGGTGTGTCTACTTTGTTACATATCTTTGTGTCTGCAAGAAACTTATTTCCCCTCCAGGACCAAGTGTAATGATACAAATAAGATATTAAATAACATTGGTCCAAATGCAGATCCACTAGTAACCTTACAAATAATTAAACATACTAAACCTCTCTACAACCAAACCCTCTGTAACCAAAATCGTATCCACACAACAATCTTTGATTCTAATCTCCCATTTTCCATTTTATTGTGGTCGAGATGTCCCACATATCCCCCTTGATCTATTTTACTGAGCCAGTCAAAAAAATACAATTTGTTTGACATTACCAGTGAATTCTGTATTTATTTCATTAGTTCCTTTAACTGTGTTTCGATCAATTTCCCTACTACTGATGTTAATTTTACTGATGACTGGTGAAATTATTTAGTAAATGGTTTTATCAGCACCTTTTTTAAGTTTTGATTGTCCTAGGTTGTATGCCATCTGGCCTCATTCATTTGGCTTTGAGAATTTCTTAAGATTTGCTCATCAGTAAAATGATTTGACTCATTGGATCAATATTCTTGCAATTAAAAGGTGGTCCTGTTTACAATTTCTTTCATGAAAACTGAATTAATTGTTGTGCTGTTAGTCAAAAAATATTTCTATCTGCCATAGTCATTCCCATTAGTCTTACGAATACCATCTTTAGAATTTTACCTTTCAGTTATTCACCTAAATAAAGCTTTTTTATTCTTTTTTGCACTTTCACTGTGGGATAGTTTTCTGCATGTATGCATTTGAAACCCTAATAGCCTTCTTAACCTTCCTGAGCTTTGCAAGATACCCACCTATTCATAATTTATTCCTAAAGGTCATCTTTTATATTACAGNTAGTCTTAATGGATTTACTATTATTAATTAGTTAAGGGATTTTNATTTCTTTGCTTGGTGGGCTAATTTCGCACATCTCATCTGATTTTAGTTGAGATGGTATTTGTTGTAAGAGCCCTGCTTGTACGCGAGTCTTGGTAACTAGTGGACATTTATTCCCTGGTGCNTATATGTACAATATCTGTAAGCCACACCTTCTGTAGGGGAAGTCTGGCTCGAGTACCTGCACCAAGGGAGTGTATATTGAAGCTCATGAGCGAGCAGTTTTGTTCACTTGTTATTCAGGGGAAATTTTCTCTTAATATGTTGGTTATGAGAGATGCATTTGGAAAGTAAAAATACCAAGCCCGATTACTAACANCCCCCCTCCCCAGTGTTTTCCAATTTAGAGTATGGAGGGAGAGGTAGTTGCCCAAGTGGGTAAAGCATGCCTTGCCGCATTAGTCATTGGTAGGGGATAAGTATAAATTTTAGTGTAGGTGACTTTTTGTAATTTTTTTTTTATGTTTTGTTATTTCTGAAAAAATCTCAATAAAAACTACTGAATCCAAAAAAAATTTTAGTGTAGGTATATGGGCTTGGTATATGGTGGTGGAGGTTAATAGTATTCATATTTCACCATAGACGTTTTAATGTTCTTAAAGTGTATGTAATATATTATGTGCATATATGTATTGTTCTTAAACATTTTGTATGTAATAGTGTTTAGATATATTTAGGATTTTGTATTNCATTCTTGCATATGTATTTGAGATGTAAATAAACTAAGATATTTGAATAGTGGTCCCCATTTATCAAGGTGTGCGTGGGAAAATGAACCTTTGGTCTCAAAGTGACGGCTTCTTTCTGTACCCAATATATGGGAGACTTTTGTTCTTTCTAATGTATGTATGTATGTATGTATGTATTTTATGTAATTATAGCTAGTGCGGTCCCTTTTACTCTTTCTTCTGTGATAATAAACTTTGTAAGCATTTTGTTTTACCCTTGTGCAGATAAATGAGTATTACCTCAGAATCGCCAGAGTAACCAAGCATAACATTTGATGTAGGCATTAATAGTTGACATTATTATTGGTGTTAATAATTATCTGTTATAGGTTTAATTACTATTATATGTTTAATTACTATTGTTAATTGATTTGAATACTATGATTTGAATTTTTAATACTTGATTATTAATACTGTCTTATTATCAGAGCCATTTATTATTAAGCCTATTTGATATGGGTATTATCATTGGGGCTATAATGTTATATTATATACTAAAGCACACTCTTTTAAGAATTCAATTACTTTGTTGTGTACAGCAAGTTATCTCAGCATGGACACTGCAAAGTTAGTGAACAGAAAGTAGACAGCATACATATTTACAGCCTGTTAAATTGTCAGTGAATAAATACTTTGAGGTAGCAAGGACAGCATGTCTTCAATCTCCTATTTGTAGACACNGTCTTTGTATCTTGTCCTTTATGAAAATTATCAATGTAGGGAAATTGGACTAATTCTAAATTCTGTTTATAGAACTATAGATTATTATTATTCATTATACCAAACATATGCCAAGATTGCCAAACACAGCAGGGAGATCAATCCTTAGAGTCTGTGTCAGTACAGAAAATAATCGTACATGATAATCTACAAAACATGTTTATTTTTAACCAAATACAAAAAATTCTAAATTAACAATTATCTTACAGTTACCCTNAAACATCAGGTTTGCCCATTTATTTGATATATTTAACATGGTTTGTAAGGCAAGGTCTGCAGCAGTTCAGGTAAAAACTTACAATATAAAAGAATAAGAAAAACAAACACAAAAGTCCTTTTAGAAGCAGTTTCTTCTGTCTGGTAGTGTGTCGTCACTCAGCCTCAAGTCGTGGGATAACAGGAAGAATCAGGTTACCAAAGGCAGAGTCTTGGGTTATGAAATATCCTGATGAATGTGCATGTGCATGCTGTAGATAAAACACAGTGATTGAATCCAAAGAATAAATATCTTTAATAGTTTTATAACAAGCAGTAAATTAGTAAGTATTACAAATAAAATATTTATTAAGTACTAGTAAATTAACTGTAAATTAGGTTATTAGATATATAGATATATATAGATATATAGATAGATATATATATAGATAGATATATATATATATAAAATTTGTCCAAGCAAAGCGATATCTTCTATAACTAACATAATGCTCTGGATGCTGAGATATTACATAATGCAGTTATTGGTTTTATCAACTTACATACCACTTTGCAGTTTAATTGGACTAATATTGGTAAGAGAGAGAACACTGCCTGAAGTACCACATATGCATGTGTCTTAAAACACATGCCAACCAAATTAAGGATGAGTGATTGGATTTATAACAGTATTTGCATTACTGACATAATCTATCTTTCCAATTACAGTAAACTGGCTTTGTANTACAGAATTATTAGCAATGTTGTGTGGTTTTCCAGTATTCTAATGATAGATCTAGTAATATGTACAAAAGTGTAAAAGCAACATTAAAAGGAAATGTGATGAAACATTACTTTAATAAACAATGACACGTAGGATAGCCTCCTTTTAGAGGTAGTAAAGAATAAGAACAATACATTAGAACAATCTANTCATTGCTTGGAGTCAGCAAGAAAAATCTTAATTCTAAGATTCAAACATGNTCCAGATCCAGACTGACAAGAAGGGTATTTTCAAATGACGTTTTGCTACTGTGCATGCACCACAAGTTCAGTATGGATCTGGGTGCTCACCATCGTGACATCTGTATTGCTTTGTGTACCAATGCTATTCTGGAGGTGGTTGGTGTTATTGCACTTGGGAGATGTTCTACACCAGGTGCTCTCTTAACATTTCCAATCTGCCATTATTTAAACAGATCAGACATTTTATGTTAAAGGTCACCTGATCATGAGCAAAGTTGCCTCCAAAAGCATCTGGATTTGTTCCAAAGGGTTTAAATAAATAAAATAAAAAACAAATGCAGATTAGGGGGCTACACTTAGGATCCCTAGTCTTCCATAACAGCTTGTTTGGGCTACAGGGACCTTAAAACTTCAGCATCGTGCACTGTTTGTGCCATGAATACACTGCTACTGGGTTCTCAGTTACCTTAAAGTAGTGACCCTTTAACTTCTGGCACACTGTACAGCTGCATTGCTTGAATGGTGCTGCTAGACAATGCTGGGGCACCATGGCCTTCCAATAGGGGGTGGAGCCAACAGTGTCCATCGGGGGCTCCCAGGTCAGCCAGTCTGTCACTGGGCACAAACATATGAGTGACATATGCAAGCCAATAGCTGACTTAAACCTGGGATTTCACTAACGTTGTGCTAAAGATAAAAATACAGTTCATGATAACCACCTAAATACACCTACTAGCTGACTATCTAATGGATATTGGTGTGAGATTTTATATTTTTTAGGTATATACTACATATATTTATGTGAAATACAGGTTTTATATAAATATATTTGTAGGTAAAGGAAATGAGAATGATTTCATAAAACCATTTGTGCTAATTGCGTATCTTTGATGATGATTTAAGAAACATTACAGATGCTGCAGTCAACGTATCCCTAGTTATATATTTGTTATATTTAAGAAAGTAGCAATCATTTTATTGTGTTACATANCTAGATACAAATCCATTAGATTTTAGCAAAACAGGTCATCTTCTGGAATTATTACAATATCCCTGGTCTAGAAGTGTCACAAAAAACCCAACTGTATTCTTCAAGAATTAAGAAGTACTTTACTGGAGGGACAGGACATGAAACACGTTGTAATAATAATATCCACACATTCTGTAATCCTTATTTTGATTTCAATTCAAAATTTTTATATAAATGTCCCAAGTCCTCCATTGTGACCCTGTATTTCTCCATGTAACCTATCCAACCCTTCTTCCTTTGCTTGTGTTTGTCCAATCCAACCCCTACTCCATTAAGATTAACATTTTCCAACTTTTCTTTTTAATAACCTTTTTTTTCTTATTTACCTGGCTGTCTTCTCTACTTCTTCTGTTGCACGCTCTACTTCAGAATGCCAGTGATGATGCGAGATGCAGCTGCTATAGTAACACAAACACAGTGCCTGGACCACAGTGGTTCAGCCATTGTGTATGTGCCATTGCTGCACTTGCAATACAAAAGACAGTAAT
>JABWIB010005782.1:8067-19839 GCA_016617825.1 Platyplectrum ornatum
ATTAATAATGAACTTTTTCTCATTGTCAATGGGAGTATGCCCACCTAAGTTATTACTAACCAGGCACTATATTACAGATTGAAGGAGTGGCACCCCATTATACATATGGATGATTCTTTATTTGATTTTTTTGAAGTGTGTGCACTCTGGACTGATAAGTCTCTATTTGAGATTATATATATATATATATATATATATATATATATAATGTTTTTAAAGAACACCCCTCACCTGACACAGCCTCAAATACCAAGACTGAAAAAAAATCTGCCAATATTTAGATTAAACAAGAACAAAAAAATCCTGAACTTCTACATATATTACATATATTTAGTAAAACTCAGTGACTGCGCACGTGAATGTAGAGTATTTGGAGTCAGCAGTGGGTTTCCGCCAGCGATGGGTTACCGATGGCCCGTGGGCATCTGAGCAATCACCTGCAGTGCTGGTGTCTGATTTGTAGTGTTATAGTTTGTGGCGTTTGTCTTTGTTTGCTGCTATAACTGTCTCTGTGAAATGTTAAGTGTATTTAGTACAAGGGTTGAAGCTAATGGGAAAAGGTCCAGACTGGCTTCAATGGAGTGTTTTTCTGGTCTCTATGATAAGAAAGTACATGCACTGCCAAATGGACAGGGATCTGTTTATAGTTTATTATACTAGAAATGTTCCTTATCAGTGCTTAATGTTTCCTTATAATACAAATTGCATGTATGTATATATATACACCACACACAGATACATATACGCTGTGTATAAATCAGCAGTGAGGTAACATTTCAAATTTGCATATTAATAATTATACACACTCGCACACCTCTTGAAATGGGTATTTTTCTGTGTGGTGCTACACGTTGCCCCCTCCAGATACGCAATTGATTTTGTTTACCTCTAGTTTGGAGGGGGTGAAAAGGTGCCGGTATACCATACCGTTGTATACTGGCCCACTTTGAGCATACCTCCACTTCTCCCACTGATTTAGTTAAAATACTATTAATCTCCATTTGCTCTTATTGTACATTTCCATATCGCCGCTTCTTAAAAGTTTCTTACCACCTGCCGGTGTGATGACGGTGCAGTGTGTGGGAAGGGTTACACATAGGGCTGGGAAAAATAACGTAATCCAGATTAGCACAGAATAAAGAACTTTGGCAAAAGCCCTGCAAATATGTTTATAAAAAAGTTAAATGTTATCTAATACAACATTTCATAATATAATCGAGTTACCCCTTTACAGTTCAGAGAGCATCCTAATGACCTGCACCTAATGCATAGAGAGCATTATAGCTGCCTACAGATATAACACAGAGACCATCCAGTGACCTCTATGCTATACCGACCACCACCTATTACTGTCATATCTAGAGGGCCTTCTAAGTGGCCACTATGGCCACCAACCCTGTAACTTGTCTGGCCAATCTGCATATGCTTGTGACCTTGCTTCAGGAGAGATTTAATCCACCAGTGTGTGCTGTGTGTAATGTAGTATGTATCAGTAGCTATGACAGTTATCATAGAGCCCTGCCAATAAAAGTTAACAAAACACATTTTATTAATAGATGTAAATCTGTAAAATAAAAAATGGATTTCAGCACAGATAATGCAGAAAATGGTTCTGTAGAGTTAATGTTTTATCTATATTATATATTTTTTTTTCTTCCCAAAAAAATGACAATTTCCTGGAACATCAGCATATTGCAAAGTCCGTGCTGGAAAAATTCTTTATCTTTTTCAATTAACTTTGATAAAACGAGACCTTCTCGGTTCCTGATATTAGCTGTAATTGCACCACAGGATCTTTGTTCCTCAGATGATTACTGTTATACCATTTTCATAACACGGTTATATTTTATATTACAGGAATATTATAGGTCATTTTGCTAAATAACTGAGCTTTTCTGGTCTGCAAAAGGTAAAATACCTGAAATGTTTTAGCCAACACTTCATTTTATAAAGAAATATTAGTGGCTGGTTATTCGTTGGTCATGGCAAATATATTATCTATTATTGGTATTATTTATTATTAATATTAATGCTTATTTATTGGGCGCCACAGAGTGTTTGCAGTGCCGTACAATGGGGAATAGACTAGGGACCATTTAATCAGCTGTCAATTAACTTACCAGTATGTTTTTTGGGGTGTGGGAGGAAATGGAGCACACAAACTGGGAGAACATACAAACTCCACACAGGTAAGGTCCTGTCTGGGCATTGATTTTACAACCTTAGCACTGTCCGGCATCCGTGCTCACCTACTGGTGAAAAGTCCCGTTCCCCCATAGGATACGCAGTAGGCCTTGGTTAAGCAATTTGCTGACGTCGTGATCTGTTCTGTAGTGTTCAGTTGGAAGGATACTGAGGGAGTCATAGGCAACCCCCCCCCTTAATGTTGCTGTATTATATTTGGGATATATTAAGTATTATGAGCTGGCACACTGTATAAAGTAAATTAGAGGTCTGAGGTGGCATTGTACACAGTGTGTGGAATATCAAGATTCAGTGTGACACAATATACATATTATATAGTCCCATTCCCAGACACAAATCTATCCTATAATATATATATATATATATATATATATATATATATATATATATATAATATCAGTATTGTATGTTCCTTCACAGTATATGAATACACCCAATATGCACTTTATATAGTGTGTCTACGCCAGACCCCAATGTCATGGGGCTGGGAATGGTGCACTATATCAAGTACATATTAAGTATAAAGGGGGTAAGGGTATATCACATAGTGTAATATATGCGGGGTGTATTAATGGTTTGGGGATTACACTATAAAAACCAGTATCTCAACAACACTATACATGCTTTAGAAACCCCCCTCCCAAAATCCTGCGTTTGCACCTGGGAGTGTGCATGGAGATAAGATAGGGTGCAGTGGTGAAGGAGATGGCCCTAAACATGAGGGTATGAAGTTTAAACATAGCTCTGGTCATTAGAGGGTTTGCCATGAAGGAGAGGCCAAGGCTTGAGGGCGACATAAGTCTGGAAGCAGCACTGAGGGGGTGAGACCGGTAAGCAGGAGAGGAGGAGTCGCCATATGACGGTAAAGTTGAGTGTTTCGGCAGTATCAGTGGTAAGGTGGATTTAAGGTTCTGGGTGTATAAAGAGTTACGTTAAAAGCAAAATGCCAGTAACACTATTAAAGCAAGTAATTTTTGCTTTATTTAAAAAAAGATATAAATATGCAATATGTCTGTGCGGACTTGTGGCGTACACGCAAATGCTTTTTTCACTATATATTTTCCATTGTCCTAAGGGACTCTTATGGAGAATATGTGGCGTAAGTGCATGCCAACCAGTCAGCCGAGATGTTCTACCTACATCTGAATGGCGGCCAGATAAAGCACAAAAAAAACCTTAAATAGGTTTTACTTTTCTACATAAGCTCAATCAGTGTAAGTAAAGTGGTTTGTTATGCCTGCTCTTGTAGTGATCCCACTATCTTTGTATGATGGCTATCGAACCTTAAAGGCTTTTAATGGGCTGATCTGCACATCCAGAAAATGGATTTTCATTTACTATCCACTTCTCCTTCTCAAGGGCGACGTGGAGCAAGAAACTCGCACTTTTACCAGAGAGATGCGGTAGAGCAGGCTTGTCCAACCTGCGGCCCTCCAGATGTTGCAAAACTACAATTCCCAGCATGCTTTGTCAGGAATAAACTGTCTAAGCAGTTAAAGCATGATGGGACTTGTAGTTTTGCAACACCTGGAGGGCCGCAGGTTGGACAAGCCTGCGGTAGAGCATTGTATTTATGTTCTGTTCTTTTCCGTGCCCCAGCATTTATTTTTCTTGTTCTCTAAGCCGTGCTCAGAACGTACAAACAAAGCAACTCTGACCTGAACCGGGAACACTTAATAATACTTTTACTGGCGAGCTAGCTATGAATGGTGCTACGTGAACTTAACTATGGCTTTAGTCTGTTGGGTTTTCTATTGTCGTCTTTGGTGCTGCGCTGCTTTTGTTGTATGAAATGTTTCTTGTACCAAAATAGTAACACATTTCTCATTAGACGACTGGTGTACATGCTCCTAGCTAACTCGGGTACTGTGCCAGTGGTTTCCAAGCTTTCTCATTTTGAGGCACCCTTAGGGTCTCTATATTTTTTGTAAGACAAAATAAATACCAAACCGTTCCATCTTTAATGTACCACATATAGAGGGCATGTTCCAAAGGACATAGGTCATTTTTACTTAAATAATAAAATTCAAGATGCAGATCGGGTATAAAAAGTACGTAATCCATGAGACCTGCGGCAACATATCTGTCGCTATATAGGATTTCATAGTAATATAATGATAAATTATATATTCTTTTTTTTATGAACCCCCATGTCATGTCCTCGTTCACATTACCAGCAAAAAGCTAGGGTTATCATGAAATTGCAGGGTTTCATGATAGCCCGGCTTTTTGCAGGCAATCTAAACATGATATTTGTCTAACCCCGGGTCGTTTTCACTGGGTCCAAACCAAAGAGGCTCTGCTATAAAGTCGGGTCCGAATTTGCAGGGGGTGCAGTCCTAACATGGTAAATGCTCGTAAATGTTGGGACCTTGGAAAAAAAATGAGCCCACCTCCGTACCGCTAAATCTAACACCACTACAAAAGACTTGCCATTTTAATTATAAATGTAATGCGTGTGTGGGAGAAAAACAGTTGACGTGATGATCAGATTAAGGCAGATTAGGATCAAACTGTGTCGTTCGACTAATGAATTAATCATTGCAACAAAAAGCTGCAATGTTAAAAATAAAGTAATAATTAAATACAAAATATTGTCGCACCATCATTGATTATGGAGTGTGGCAGTGATATGCTATTAAGTACATAAGGGCCCAGAAGAACTTAAAAATAAAATTGAAGGACTGTTGGACTTTGATCTGTGAAATGCCACAGGGACGTGATCTGGGAACAAATCCATGATCAAGAGGAAAATAATGAAAGATTCCCTTTAACAAGGTGATGACAGAGAAGCTGGGAGCAGATCGGAAACACTGAGAAGTCTGACAATTTAATTAAAGTGCTTATAGGACTTGGACGGTTATGCAAATTCATTTTTATGGTTGTATTTTGCAAAACAAGCATTGTAATCGCTCCTCAAAGAATACTTCAATCCATGGAGTGAATGAAAAGGAAAAGCTCAAGGCTGGCCCGACCATTGCTCCTTTTTTTGGTGACTGTCTAGACATACATAAGAGAATAGATCTTGAACTATAGACCTGGTAATATGCTGAATATCCTCCACAAACACGCTTCCATATATTTGCAGGATACATTATGTGCCGGTTCAAAATACTGGAAGCTGAAAGCTCAATTTCTAAAGTTTTTCAGCAATGTTTTAATTTCAGAAACTTTTTAATGTGTCAGTATACAGAAGTATTCCAATTTCAGCAAAGCATTGGGTTGGAGAAGGGAGAGGTTAGGGTAAGAGGATGGTAAAAATCAGGGAAGGTTAGGCTTAGGCTGTGGGGAGGAGGATAAATCAGGGAAGGAGAAGGTTAGGCTGTGGGGAGGAGATGGATCAGAGTAGGGGAAGATTAGGGTTAGGCTGTGGGGGGGGTGGATGGATCGGGCAAAGTTACGGTTAGGCTGTGCAGGGTTGGTTTGGAGGAGCTAAAGGTTAGGCTATGGGGAGGGGATTGATCAGGGGACATTAGGGTTAAGCTGTGGGGAGGGGATGGATCGGGGAAGGTTATGATTTAGCTGTGGGGGGGATGAATCTGAGAAGGGTAAGGTTAGGGTTAGTCTGTGGAGAGGGGTGGATCATGCATGGGAGGTTAGGGTGAGGATTAGGATATGCGTTGGCATTGGGTAAAAATGTAGCAGTCAGTGCAGCAGATTCAAATACTCTGCCATCATGTAATGCAGTGCATTTGTTCCTTTTCTTTCATACTGTCCATCTGTTCATTGTAAGTTGCCAGAAACCGCCCTGTTGAGATTGACGTTTGACCCTGCAAACTACATCCCGTTGCTCTATACAGATGAACCAGCGATGTGTCGGCAGCTTAACAGACTGGTTTCAGCGTTATGGCCACTATAATATTTCACTGCAGAGTATAGACATGGAAAAGCAGAGGTAGTATATCCAAAAGTTTTTTTTAACGCGCTTCGCCATATATGCACATGCTCCCTATGGCAATGCTTAATGCCATAATTTCTGTGCTTCGGAGTCTGGGAGATTACTAAATACGTTTCGGGTCAGATGCCTTATAAGGATTAAAGAGTTAAGTTAATATTCTATGAGATGAAAAGCAGCTTTAGCAGAGATACTTGGAGTTCTGGCCAAACACTTAAACTTATCAAGAGCAGCCTCTAAACCCAGGAAATAATCCATTTAACCCATTTAATAGATTGCAGTTGCCTTCAGGGTGGGATATGTTGCCTTGAGCCTATACATCTTTTGTATTTTAAAAAATAGACATTCTANTCTAATAGTATACTTAAAAATGATCATGTGCAACAAAATAGAATATTTTACTATATCATAGCAATTAACAAACTGTACTGACAGTATTGTTTCAATAGGCAGGCTACATGGCAATGCCCAACTGTCCTGATTTCCTCATTTTGGGTGACTGTCCTATCTGCCTACGAGTTTGTTCAGATGAATTTTTTTTTTAGGAAGCTAAGTTTTGTCCTTATCACTGCTCAACTTATTTGTCATGTTTTTTTGTCCCCATAAATGTTGGGAGGTATGTACTTGTACCACATAATGTCCCCAGCTTACATGACTGACATACAGTAATGTCCCTGGGATACATGATTATGCCACACAGTATTGCTATTCTCATACTTAGTCTACAAACCCAGTTCTCTTTCTTATTTTATATATATATATATATATATATATATATATATATATATATATATATATATAATTACATATCTCCTGTGGATGTGATTATACCACCTACCAGCAATGTCCCAAGGTAACATGGTATGCCACCGAGGTGACCAATGTCACCTACCTGCACAGCTCTTGATACTTTTGCACTACTGAAGCAGAAGACTTCATAGTGCACTTCCCCTATTGCCATTATCCTAAGGCCTCTCCGGGTTTGAAAACCTAACCCACTATAAGGGATAGATCCTGTGCCTTAGATGTCATATAAGGAATGTATCATCTACGGCACAAGTTTAACAGTTCCACCTTAATGTCACCAATGGCTTTGTGTCAGTGCTTTTCTGTAACCCATATTTATTTATTTTTTTACATTTGCATTATGTATTACATAGTGTTGGTCATCATGTTTATCCTGTAATATGCTCTTTTTATGTTCTAGTCATGATTGCATGTAATGCAATACAAAATATAATAAATATTGATTTCACTTCTATGAATGCTCATTGATAGCATTTTGTGGGTTCTTAGTCAGTTATATCTGCATCATTTTGCAATATGTTGGGAGGGCAATAATTAAAGATTGTGAATCATGTGCATATAAAGGTAAGGTACGGACTGATTGCTTCAGTTCAAAATTGTGCATAGATTAACCTTTAGGAAACGACTAATTTACAATTAGCTGGAGGCCACCAGGTCTTTCTGATAAAGGCGACATTTGCTAGTAGGGTAATAATTGCTGCTATTAATGTTTAAATTAAGTAACTGCTATATAAATATTTTATATAAGGGTACCGTAGTGGGTTTAATAGTAGGGATGCAGCTAGACATACGGCCACACTTGTTTGGTTTCTGGTTGGTCAGAGAATTGGTGCAAACACCATTTAGCTAGTGTGCATGGTATCTGCTCCTTTTTGACATTGTTTCTATGTTCTCCTTTAAAACATATGTATATGTGATACCCCAAGTGTACTGCTGTTGCTTGAAAAATCACGTAGGTGGTTCAAAAGGCGATGAAGTGTCTAAGGTGACTGGTCTAGGCAGGCTGGGAGTGTGCCAGGAAGAGGCCGTTCGATGATGAGGGGGAGATGTTAATGTTGGTATCTTTTATAGGTGACAAGGACTTTCGGGTGGGGTCAGAGCTAATTGCCAGGGAAATGACTAAATTATCATCATAGTAATATAAATACTATTAAATATGAATATTTAAATGTNTGGCGTAACACTCATGCCACACCCACCACTCATGGAGCCATCCGTTACATTTGCCTGTGTGTATTTTGAAAACAAGAGTCCATTAATAAAAATAACAGTGGAATACATGTCAGGATCACCATATTTGTATTGTGTTTGTAGGACAATGACTCAAGACGTATTGACCGAAGAGCTGGAGAACCATCAAAAAGTTTCCAAGAAAGTCAAGGCGAAGAAAAACAAATCCTCCGAGTGGGAGAAAAAGTCGGCTACAGTGGAAAATAGTAAAGAGAAATCCGGGGGGGAAAATAAGAAGCCAAAAGCAAATGGTGGAAACGACAAGAAGAAAACAAAGGATAAGGAAAAGAAAAAAAAGATTAAAAAGGAGGAAACCAATAAAGTAAGTGAATTTGTTTGGGAAATACAATCCTACTTCTAACTTCTGGTTAGAAGTTCAGTACATAAGGTACTGGACATTGTTTGCTAAGGCTATGGAAGTAGTTTGGGTAGTGAGCTAGAAACAAAAAATACACGTGACCGTTTGACCAGGACCTAAACATCCAAACATCAAGCTAGATGGAATAGGAGTTCCCAGTTCAAAAAGTGGTAGTGGGCTATGTTGGCCAACTTTTTATAGTGTGGTGATACATTCAGAACATATAGTTTTTGTTCTGGTTCTTTTGGAGGATTTGATTATGTTGAATGTGGTTCTCAAAGAAAAGAAATATTTCTAAGAACCAAGGGGCATCATAATCCTCAGAATTAGAGTAGAGCCGGAGTCCTACTACGTTGTCACCCATCCAAGCCCAAGAGAATATGGGCTTGTTGGGAAGAATAGGTTGGTTTTGCTTATCCATGTATTGAATTGGTTTGTCAATGTTCAAATAATCATACTCTTTTTTTCCAGACAAATGACAATCCTATCTCCACAGAGGAGGATGATGTAACCAGGTAAAAAGAAAATCATTTTTGTTCAGTCTTATCCCTGTGTTTAAGTATGTGAATTCAAATTAGTTAATATTTATTATAAGTTCTATTACCTGTTGAAGGTCTAGAGGTAACACTTTTTATTTCCACCTGATGCTAAAACTTCTATTTTCAGCCAATAAATTAGACGTCTGGGAAATATATTTTCAGATCATTATCAGATGAGATGGACTATTCATATAATTTATAGAAAACAATGTGTACGAATATAATATATTTTCCACAGTTTGCCCTGTGCGACTATAATAAAGAGTATTTCATCTTTTAAGCCTCATTAGTATCAAAATGGAGACTGAAGATGACGACTTTGTTTCTTTAAAAAAGACAACCAAACAAGGAAAGAAGCGGGCAAGACAGAAAGAAGCTGATGAGGAGGACGTTAAGTAAGTGTAATTCTGGAACATATGATGTCCACCCTGTAGGGCCCTGTGTCTTATCGTGATAAGCTGCAAAACACAACAGCATAATCTGATATATCTGGGCTGTGAAAGTTGGACTACAGATGTGATATAATGTTTCCAAAAAACAGCTGTAGAGCTGGATTTATCCCTATGTATGTGTTCGCGCCATGCTCTCAGTAACTCGGAAAACTTGCAGTAACCGCTAGGAAGCGTATCAATGCAGAAGATAACCATTGCCACTGGCGGGACCACCTGTAACTACAAATGTAACTACAAAATTGGATCTATATTCCCAGAATTATTTTGTAAGTTCCTTATAAAATCTTAATCGTAAAAGATGAGTCGGAGATTAACATCTTAAAACAGCACAAACTGAGAGCTTGAGTCTTATTGGTTGCTATGGGCAACATCCCCACTTTTCGATCTCCCTGCTCAGTAAATTTAGGCCCATGCTAGTGCCAATTTGCAGACTTCACATCTGACCCACATGGCCAAGGAGCCCCTCTCCCAACAGCTTAGACATGGCCCAATATCTATGGCGGACAGTGTATAAAGCCGTACCATCGCTGTGGAATCTAATTTCCTTCTTTTTCATTAAGGATGAATCTGATGTCTTCATTAACTTTTCGCTTTGATTAGCTGCTAAAACGCAAGCAAAACACACAGGATTTCTGGTTTAATAGCAAAGTATAATAATGCGAGATTAAAAAATAAGAACGGAAACAAGTGTCACTGTACAATCTACAGCAAATCAATTCTAATTTAACTTGGAAGTTCTGGTTTAGAGGAATTCTATTGTCAAACACTGAAACAGGGTTGGAAGCAATTGAAGCACACTCTCTGATTGCAAATCACCCGATACATTCATCTTCCTAATGTAACAATATTACATTGCAGTTAATCCATTCCACGCAGTCTGTTAAGGCGATATTGAACATGAGGAAATATTAGAAATTACTGGGAGAAAAATGTCACATATTAAATTTCTCTGCAGGTTAAAGAAGAAAATAAAGATTGAGAATGAGGAAGAGCAGCCGAAAAGGAAAAAAGGCAAGCCAGATGGAAAGGTATTGATTACGTTTATTAAAAAAATATTACATATTGCATATACATTTCTATTTATAGGTATAATAGATCCGACAAAGAAAAATGGCAATATAACAGCTATAATAGAGAACCTTCAACAAAGGTCTTGCAGACAATGGTGCGAAGGCAGTTTGCCTATACATGGGAAAGGTCAAAAGCCTTCTTTGTTCTCTATGCAAGCCACGCATGGAACCTGGAGGGGAATCGTGTGAATTGTGGCCCACAAAAATGTGGCATTAATTTTACGTAAATTATCTGTTCTACAAAAAAAAAAACATTTTCCGGAACATCTCGCTTTTCTGTGAGACACATGGTGGTCAATAAGTATAGAAAGGTTTGGGCGCTACAACAAATGCGCAAGGATCTCTGATGCTGATCATACTGTGTGATCCATCGCTGAGACACATGTGAAAATGCACACATATACATGTACATATAATCGGTAGCGATGTCCATGAACCTTGCCTGCAGTGGGAGCGAGCATCGTATAATCACAACTGATATTGTATAGGTGTACTCAATCTCCTGGTTACATTAAATAGCTTTATTTGAAATGATATAAAAATATTGGTCTTGTTTTATTTGAGATACACACATATATATATATATATATATATATATATATATATATATATATATATATATATAAAATGATATACTGTAAAAGGGATCTAAGTCTCGCCATGGTGTCAAAAACCAAATTGGCTAAAAGAAATGATGCTATAATAGCTGCTATTTTTTATTAGAGTGAGATTGCATATAATAATGCAGAGCTATAGCTGTATTAATGAACCACCTAACTAGGAAGGTTTTAGGAGCATAATAATAATTCCTGTAATAGCATATTACTCCAGATATTGCTCATCTGAAGCTTCCTGTGAGTGAGCAATGGCAACAGGCATAGAAAATAATATAACTTAAAAATCACTGATCACTGCCCTTACAGTATATCACGGCCAGTGGAGCTTCTAGTCTCACATTAGTATCAATATAATGTAAAGTTAATCAGCATCAGTGAAACAAAAAGGGTCAGAGCCCGTGCACGGCAGATCCCCTGTCCGACGCCTGAGCTCACTCAATGGACATTCTTATATGGTTTTGTCATAAATATAAGCTGCCATTTAAATTTTGTCTTCTCTGCGTCTTCAAAATAGCACAGGGTTGCAAACTTTGGGTTTCTCCTGCCCGAGAGAAACCCAAACCTGGCAGCATGGAGATGGAACAGAGATTTATGCAAAT
>JABWIB010005784.1:3869-26506 GCA_016617825.1 Platyplectrum ornatum
CAAACAGACTAAAGCAACATGCACAATAACAAGGAAAACTGACAAGACTAAACACACTAGGGTACCCGGGAAACAGCAAACAAGGGAACATAAACTGAGAATACAAAAGCTGGGGCTGATAGCAGCAAAAGACATATGATGAAGCAGCATGGTCTGCTAGGAGGAGCTGAGAAATAAAGGCCAATTCCAGGTGCTGTCCATGAGATGTGATTAGGGAGAACTTCAGCATATGTAGAACAACACAGTCCAGACAGGCAACTTAAAGGGGACAGACCGTGACAGGAGGGAAGTAAAATGGAGGGAAAAAAATAAGAATAGTGAAAAAGAAACAGATTTAGACCTTTACTGGATACAGAAAATAGAATAGATTCCTTAGGAAAAAGAAATGAATTAGAGATAAAAGAACTGAATTTGTCTACTAATTTTTTAGAGTTGATCCAAGCCCAGGGGGTAAGTCCAGTTCAGATGGTTATATTGAAACATACAAGAAAAAGAAGCAGAAATGTAGAAGAGGCAAAAGAGACAGGAAAAAAACCCCAAAACGACTATTAGTTTAAGAACGAAATCTTTCATTTATCAATTTTAGAGATAATACAGTCAGATTATTCTTTGTTGCAGAAGGGACTTACTTTTTGCATGCCAGCCCAATAACTTTGATCTTATGATAGATCTCAGTAAGTTTGCTTGAACTTTAAAAAGATATTTTCAAAAATTAGAGCTGAAAAATGATAAGATCAGAAATATGAAGAAAATTTCTAATGTCTCTGTTCTGAAAAATAGTTCTAAGTTCTATCCGATAGAATCAAAAGGTGGATACATTGAACTATTCACAGAATTGGTGAAAAAATATTTTTCAAACCTTAAATGTACTGATAAGAACTCTAATGTTTGTTTTGATGGACAGGGAAAAATATGTTTCTGAACATATTTATAGAGGAAATGATTCACAAAAATAGGTTTCACTTTATGTATTAGGGCATCTGTATTCACTTCGAGTAAGTCTGCACAGGAAATACTGTTAGAAGGGTCCTTTTTACAGGGATCCGTTCCTGTATAGAGATCCATTCCATTTTTTCCATTCCATTACACTGCCCTGTATCCGTAGTGTATGTAATTAGTTTTTGCCCGTATATGTATCTAGTTTTAGTCATCAATTGATACATGGATTACTATTTGGAAGGTTTTGCTAACGTTTTACTCATCATTATGTTTGTTTGCAATATCACTTTAAACTAGCTTTACGAATTGTAAGAAGGGATGATGTCACTATTTAAGGACGATCTTGGACGTGCACTTGGATTCATTTGAACACACCTTGAGAAAGGCCCGCAGAGGGCAGAAACGCGTCGGTGTAATTTAGCAGAGTTGCAGGGAGCCTGAACCTAGCTGTGCCGTGGATTCCGGTTATTATTTGTTCACCATTTATGGGGAGGGCCCCCCCTGTCTGGGTCAAGTCAGTCAGCACTAGGTGGCATACCGCACTCTTGCGTTTTGTGTTTTATTCTGATTTTTATTAAATTGATTTTTATCCATTTGCACCAACGTTATTTGAGAGGATTAGAACCCATTTGCATTGGTACAAGTACAAGTAGAGGGAATTGGGAGTTCCCAGTACGGAGGGGAGGAGAAGAAAACCTCGGCTTCCAACAAATTCCCCGAACCTGAGACTTGCAGCATGACCAGTGGAGGATCACACGGAGGCCCCGGATCTATCGGCTGGAGGATTAATACACGCTTTACCCCAAGGGAAGGGGAATGTGAGTAGGTTTATCCTTTACTGTTTATCCTTAACCCCGGAGCTACACATGTGTTTGTCCTTTCCCTTTTATATATATATATGAGACTTCGGGAGGTTGTCAGTGATACGTATGGAAGAGTGTTTTCACTGACTGGATCGAGATACTCGGGGAGGACTCCTAGGACCCAGTCATAGGCAGTGGATTCGTAGTGGGGAAGCTGGTTTGGAGACAAAGTGACCGTTTTGAAGGAGGTTAAATATGCTGAGTTATAAGATTTTTGATGTGAGTGCATATCACCGCATACTTTGCTGAATGTTTGGGAAGTATTACACAAGGCTTTTTTCTTCTTTTTTCTTTGTTCCTTTTTTTATTTTTTTATAACTTCTGGGAGACAACGGACTGAGGTACCCGTAGGACCACCTGGAAGGATCCACCTGTTGAGGATAGTGTTTGAAACCTTACCTTTATTGACTGTGGGACATTATAATCGTGAAGATCGGCTCTGTTTATTTAAGGTTCTTGTATTTATTCATGTTTCTGAAGCAATACGTCATTTGTAGAACAACAATATTATCAAAAGTTAGAAATAGATCACACACAGGAATTTTATTGTGGAACTAGAGAAACTTTTAACCGACGATCTGATGTAAGGTTGTCTGTCGGAGGAGTAGTTTGATTATTAAAACAATAAGGCACAGAGAATATCAGCGCTTTACCACTCGCCAATACGTTCACACGTCGATCCCCTATAAGAAAGGTCTAGACATATTAAGACAAGCATTAGATTCAGATGATACACCAAGTAAAGAAAAAGTGGGTATTTTGATTTCTTGCAAAGATTTTGTTCTCAAGCTGAATTTTTTTGTTTAATTGTACATTTTATTTGCAGATCAATGGGACTGCGACGGGCACATTCTTCCCTCCCAGTTTCGCCAATTTGTATATGGGGAACTAGGAGTGGAGCTGTGTCCAAAGGAACTCAAAGTTTGGAGATATATTGACGACCTCCTTATTGTGTGGGATGGGTTGCCAATTGATTTTGATAACTTTGTATGCATTTAAAATGTCAATGAATATGGATTATGTTTCACAGCTAAATCTGGAGGAGAGGAAATTAAGTTTCTGAACCTATAACCCAATAATGGGTTGTCAAATGGTGCTCGTACTTCCACTTATTTTAAAGAAGTGGATGAAAATAGCTTCTTAGAGTACCATAGCTGCCACAATAGAAAGTTATTTACAAACATACCATATTTGCAGGTTTGCGAGACTTCGAAGGAATTGCTCAGATTTGCAAGTATATTGACAGCAGTCAGATTTATATATAAACAAATTCAGAGAGAGGAATTACCCACTAGCGCTAATACAAGAGAAAAAGTGAAAAGCAACAAACCGAGAAAGGGATAGCCTATTAAATTATGCCCCTAAGGATACAAAGGGGGATACTGAACAGAGAAAAATAAATTGTGTGTTCACTACAAATTTTAGCAGTCAGGATAAATAAACATTGGTCCGTGTTGAAAGTTGATCCAATTCTCACAACGCTACTTCCCAATAGAGCTGAAGTGAAATTCAGGAAAGCGAGGAATCTGAAGTCACTGATATGTTATTTAGCCTACATGATTATACGTCGAGGGAATAGTATGATGAAAGCCATAGGTCATTATCCCTGTTTAATGTGTAAAATATGTAAAGAAAATTTTTTCCAGCTTTGATGATACAAAAAAGTATGTTATCAAACATTATTCCAACTGTACAACCTGTTACGTAATATACCTACTTCAATGTGGGTGTGGTCTTACGTAGGTAAGACCAAGCGGATGCTCAAGACAAGGATACTCGAACATTTACGTAATATAATGAATCAGATGAAAAACCATAGCATACCAAAACATTTTTAACAATTTCATAATAATAAACTAGATTCCATCCAAGTCAAAGCAATTGATATTGCACAGAAAGACATTAGAGGGGGTGATAGGGATAAATGACTATACCAACGTGAGACATTATGGATTATAATGCTAAATACCCTGACCACATTTGGGTGAAATTAATATTATGAAATCACACTGTTTTTGTAAATTATGGATTGATTATTTATTTAATATGATTTTTTTTTATTGTATTAATATTTTTTATAATTTTTAATATACTTGGTAAAAATATTCAGTTTTGTGCAAATATATATAGCATGGTCCTTGACTAATAATTGAACATGTAATATGCTAACTGTCTCTGACGAAGCTTAATAACAAAGTAACATTTGATTTGTGCTTTTTAGGTTTTATGTGTTTGATGTTTTTTTTTTTTTAATAAAATTTTATTGAAATTTTATTTACAATCGACAGACTTAGCAACACAACAGGACAAAAAGCGCAGTCCATGGGGTGTAGACAAAGTTTTCATGGCCAATGGCAGAGTTAACCAGCGAGAGCCATTGTTCCAGTAGGGGTGGGGAAGAGGCCATCCAGTGACGGGCTATGATCACCTTTGCCAAAGACATCAGTGAGAAAACATATTTGTAGGTGGCTGTATCAAAAGACTCTGCAATGGAAAGACCAAAAAGGCATGCCTTGGGGTCAATAGGGAGGGAAATATGTAGGGTAGATAAACTGCAGCCCCAGACCACCTTCCAAAAAGTGAGAATCAGGGGGCATGACCATAACAAATGCCAAAAGTCTCCGGGCTGGTGTCCTCATCTGTGGCAAGAATCATCCCATTTTAACCAAAGTTCTGGAGGTGATATAGACTCTATGGAGAGTGTGCAGATGCACTGAAAGTGCACTGAGAATGTGTCATCACACAAGTGACCTAACATGTAGGACCAGTCATCGTCATCAAGTTGGCCCAAATCTGCTGCAAAACACTCCCGCAGCCCAATCAGAGCGTCAGGTGAGGCACTAGATCTGAGAACAAAGTAAAAAGTGGAAATAGAGCCTTTCACAGGGGTTTTGACCAGCAGAGCCCTGACGGACGATAACCCAATGACAGGAGGGGAGTCTCGGTACAGTGCCATCAATGTGTGTCTCAATTAAATATGTCTGTAAAAGTAATGGTCAGGGAGTGTGAACTCCTCCTGAAGCTCAGCAAAAGACCGCCATGTGTCCCCACTTATTAATTACAGTCCCCCAGGAACTTCCCCACAGCAAAACAAATCTTCCTAGCTTGAGTCAATATAGGTGGAATAGAGTACGGACCAGGAGATTACGGACCAGGAGTACAATTTTGTCAACCAAGTAATAAACGTGTCGCCAACCCCAAACCTGCGAAGGACCTCCCACAGATAACCCCATTCCATAGAATCAAAGGCCTTGGCTGCATCCAAGGATGCGACCGTGCCCCCCTCTCCATGTTTTCTTGACATCTGAAGATGCATAAATAGGCGGCGCAAATAAATTGATGTAGTTTTCCAAGGCACAAAGCTGGTTTGGTCCAGGTGTTCAACTTGGGTAATTACGGCATTCAATCTCATGACCAGAATCTTAGCCAAGAGTTTAATGTCCATAGCCAGAAGTGAAATAGGACAGTAGGATTCTGGTAACAATGGGTCCTTGCCCCATAGTAACATACAGAGGGTAGTGAAGGCAGTGAGATATGAAGAATGAGGCAGAGAGAGGCCAAACTGAGGCGAGATGAAGGCTGAGGGAGAGGCACAGGGTGATCCAGGTAGATGTAATGAGGCAGAGAGAGTGAGCAGGGAGACCAGGGAGACGGCTGGAAATAGCACGGACACTGCAGAGTACAGGACTAGCCAATACATGGAACAAGGAGTGACTACTACCAAAAACAACAGGACACAAGGAGAGCAGACTATAACCCACAACATTGGAAGCCCAGTTTCAGGTTTAAAAAGGCTTGACTGGGTTGCAGGGGGAGTCCCACAAACTAGAGGAGACCCGGGAGGGGCAGGCGCATTTATTGATACCAGGGGGACCAGACAGAGCGGAATTTAGGTACAGAGTTCCGTTGGAGACTAGTCAGGTATTCCATGGTGGCGATGAAGCTAACCCGATGATGGAGATGGGATATTGTGGGGACAGTGCAGGACTTCCAGTGTCTGGCTATCAGAAGTTTAGCCGCATTGCAGATGTGAAAGGCCAAGGCCTGGGCTCTGTGGGGGACCGCTGGGACAGGGAACAGGGAGGTAGACTAGGACATGAACCGGGTCTTTTAGGAGGGATTCTTTTACAGTAATTAGGGAAGGCTAATTACTAGAATGAAATGATTTTTAAAGCTGTAGTACCAATGCTTTACACCCCCCTCTGGTGAACTCATGAATTTTTAAAGAGGCTCTGAAAGTATTAATGTTTTTATTAAGAGGTTGTGAAATAAAGTCAGTTGGATAATACGCTATGAGGCGCCCCCTGGTTTTTGTATTCTAGTGGATATATATATGCTATATTGTAAACTAAACCTCCTCTATATGTATGTTCTGACACATAGCGATATATATTGTTTGGTATGGAGCGCCAGACCTTCTCAGTTCCATATATACATATATATACTTTAGATTGACGCACACACTTTAGATTGATCTATATTGAAAGTGGGGAGGTGCTCAGCCATATAAAACACATATATAAAGGTTAATACATTTAACCCAGGTTGGCACACTCAATTCAGTCAGAGATTTTTGCAAATCTCATAGAACTTGATGAAAAACCGCAACCAATGGCAAATATTTTTAAAAATAAAGACAAAAAACTAAATCAATAAGTATCATAGTCTTGTTTGAACCACCACAGGACCAGAAAACACTCAGTAAAAAATATTTGTAAAAACTTAAAAAGAACTGTCCAATTTTCAGCAGTATATTCAATGTAGCAGAAAGTGCTATTGTAATCCTTATGTAAACAATCCACATATCAATATCGTAACAACAAATGGTATCCATACGACCTGATGACTCCTGTCACTAACGGCGCCAGTTTTCATAGGCCGTGAGCAGCGATGTCAAAGCGGCTCTGACAAAGATGTCAAGAAAGAATATATATAAGCCAAAACTCATAGAATCACAAAATAATAGCAATCATAAATAGAACGTGCAAATACACAAAAAATCAGTAAAGTCTGAAAATAATCCAAAAATATACATTTAAAAAAACTAAAAATGAGAAAACAAAAATCATACAATCTCCAATCCAGCTAAATAAAACGTGACAAATTCAGTTATTCATTTAGTCCACAGGGGGACGTTGTATTGAAGAGATAGATCAGTTTTGCTTCTTTTTTGAAGCAAAAGCCGTTCCTTGTCGCCACCTCTACGAAGGCGCAGTAAGTGTGCAATTGGCATACATTTGAAGTCTTTAAGTGAATGTTTTAAATTTTTTAATTTCGTGCTACTGGAGGTGTCTTGTCTATGTTTCTGAAAGCTTTCTTAATAGAGGAGCGGTGGCCCGCAATCCTCTCCTTCAGTCTTTATCGAGACACAATCTGCTTTGTATATGTGGTGGTAGAACA
The DNA here is from genome assembly GCA_016617825.1 of Platyplectrum ornatum. Lineage (NCBI taxonomy): Eukaryota > Metazoa > Chordata > Amphibia > Anura > Limnodynastidae > Platyplectrum > Platyplectrum ornatum. The sequence goes on from JABWIB010005784.1 coordinate 11,072, forward strand.
AAAACTGGGCCAGTTCAGTACAAAACTATTCCGTAAGACAACAGATCTGAACACGTTACTACATGCACCACCCCTCAAAAGGGGTCTACCCTTCTTATAACTTAAGTGAATTACAGAAGGCCTTATGGAAAATGGGAGAATGTTTCTTGGCCAGTGATACAGTCAAAAGGAAGTTAAAAATGCAATACATAAATGTTTACCAATAGAAAGAACTACTCTGCTTGAACCAAGTAAAAATGAAAAAGCCCTACAGGAGAACAGACTTATTTTCACTACAACCTTTTCAACAACTTCCAGATCTTTAAAAATGGCCATTCTGGAACATTGGCAAATTATTGCCTCTAATAAAAAATTGAGTACTACACTTAAGGACCTACCGCTGATCTGTTACGAAAAAAGATATTATCTATAAGCTAAAACTAAAACCTGGCTCACCCCCAAACCTGGAGTATTTGCATGCGGGGGGTGCGTGAACTGTAAGTTTATGTTACTGGGAGAGTTTTGGCTTCTATGTATTCTTTCTTTACATCTTTGTCAGTGCCGCTCAGACATCGCTGCTCACTACCTGGGGACCGCGTTATCGCAATGTGTCAGAGGATCGCGGTATGAACGCTGGCTCCGATTCGTGATTCCTGGAAACATCCAAAGGGTGACGTTCTGGGCCGGCGGTGTCCAGTTACCATGGCTGCGCTGACATCACAGATGCAGCGGGCGGGAGCAGTGATAGACTCGTGGTCCAGACACAGGTGAATTGATTTGCACATGGGGCCAGGCCGAGTGAGAAGGCTGGTTGTATGTATGGAGTATGCTCAGTTCTTTGTCCCTGATAAAGATACCAGTATAGGTCATCGAAACAGCTGTCCTTTGCAGTATGCTCAATTCTTTGCTCCCATGATGATACCAGTATAGGTCATCGAAACAGCTGACAGGCATTAACATGGAACCGGTAGTGAAAGGAGTCACCAGGTCGTAAGGATATCATTTGCTGTTACGATACTGATATGTGAATTGTTTACATAAGGATTACAATAGCACTTTTTGCTACATTAAATATACTGCTGGAAACTGGACAGTGAGCCAAGTTCTTTTTAAGTTATTACAAATATTTTTTCACTGTGTGTTTTTTGGTCCTGTGGCGGTTCAAACAAGACTATGATACTTATTGATTTAGTTATTTTCAGGTTTTTGTCCTTATTTTTAATTTTTTTTGCAATGGTTGCTGTTTTTAATCAATAAAAGTTCTATGAGATTTGCAAAAACTGACTGACTGGATTGAGTGTGCCAACCTTGGTTAAATGTTTTAACCTATATAAACTTGAAAAAAGAAGGTGACATACCAATATCAGAGGGAGATGGCAGCAGAACAAGCCCTCATTGCTTCTCCACTGCCGAACAGGAAGGGATTGTTATAGTTCATGAAACAAGGGACGGATCTGAAGATTCTCATTACACCTCCCTTGTTTAATGAATGGGCTGTGCTGTGAAGCCACAGAATCCTAACAGCGTTGATAGATTCCAAGGAGGCAGCTTCAATATGCATATGTCGAAGGCTCTGCGGCCTAGGGGGCAAATGGATCCCTGCCACTCAGCCCAACCCGCCCCTGAGGCCAACACAGTTGGTGAGAGATCATGAGTGGATAGATAGATTAGTGAATCATTCACATAGATATACTAAAAACATAGAAACATAGTAAAACAAATGACTTTAGCAGGTGAACTGAGTGCACCTGCACGTCTGCTCCAAACCATAAAGATAAACGTGTGCCGCAGAGCACATAGGAGTCACTGGGAGTTGTCTGCAGATTATGGGGGTGGGGGTCTGTGTATTGTACTGGTAATATTGAGGTGTGGGTCTGTGTACGTTGCTATCATTATGGTGTGCGGGTCTGTGTATGGTGCTGGTAATATGGGGTAGGGCCTGTGTATGATGCTGGAAATATGGGGGTGAAGGTATGCATGTGGTGCTGGTAATATAGACGTCAGGACTGTGTATGGTGCTGGTAATATGAGGTGGGGGCTGTGTATGGTACTGGTAATATGGGGCTGGGGGTCTTTGATGGTTGCTATTAATATGGGGTGCGGGGCTGTGTATGGTGCTTGTAATATGGATGTGAGGGTCTGTGTATGTTGCTATTAATATGTGGTGGGGGCTGTGTATGTATCTGGTAATATGGATGTGAGGGTCCATGTATGGTGCAATTAATAAGGGGCGGGGGTTGTGTATGGTGCTGGTAATGGGGCAAGTCTATGTACTGTATGGTGCTGGTAAAGTTTGCAGAGGACGTCATGTCAGCAGATGGAAGCATCATCAGTGGTCTTGAGTTTGTTATAAGGTCATATTATGTGTTCTGTGTCTGTACTGGGATTGTAACTCAGTCTTGGTGCTTGGTGACAGTAGGAGATAAGCTCTTAATATGTTTTGGATAACATCGGTATCTTCCTCCCCATCTTTTTCTGGATTTCTCTGGAACATTAGGTTACATTGGGAGTTAGATGGTGAAGTGTATGTAGTAGGATTTCCCCTCATAGAGTACATAGATGAGGATGAAGATTTTAGTGTGTAGTAGACAATGACTTTGCTATGTCAACAAGACAACTATGATTAAGCTCCAGTTATAAATAACGATAAACCACATATGAAGGACATAGGACCCACACAGCCGCCACTGCCCAGTCCATCTGCCGGAGCTCAGCCCATGCAGCCCAGGTTCAGACCAGCCAGGCACTGTGTCGGTGTCTGGGAGCTGCTGCGGAAGAACTGTTCACTCAAAGGCCACATCGGCATCATTCAGTAAGCAGAGAGTGTGACATGGAGGAGCAAGAAGAAAAAGAATGAACCATGATAGCAGAAAATCCAAGGTAAGTCAATTAAAGGAGCAAGAGACATCGTTTGAACATATAAGTGGCAGAGAGATTGTCAGAAACCATAGTGTTAAGTCACCACCATTCAGGCAGCAGAGTCTAATTGGAGCCTGGTTTTCTTTGGTGCACGTGATAGATTGTTGAGGCAGGACGCCCAGTAGGTCGTGGCCTCTGACAATGATACCAGTAACTGACAAAGTAGAAACTGCAGATATTCTGTAGCAACTTCCCACAGACCGAGAGTGTGGGGTGGAAAGACACTAATACAGAAACCCATTAAAGAAGTGTGCGATGGAACACATACACACATTTATATGTAAAGCTTAGCAGGACAGGGTGCATGGTGTAATGCTCACACACTGATGTATATTGCACAGTAACAGAGTGAAAGATGCAAAACACACACTTGTTTAATTCAGAACAGAAGAACAGAGCAGGGTGTGACATGTAATTCACTTGTGTGTAACAGAATAGAGCAGGGTGTGACATGTAACACACTTGTGTGTAGCAGAACAGAGCAGGGTGTGACATGTAATACACTTGTGTGTAGCAGAACAGAGCAGGGTGTGACATGTAACACACTTGTGTAAATAGCACAGTAACTGGGTTGCAAAGGAGCAGAGAACATTATTTACCTCTCAGGTCTGGGGTCAGGTTGTGTCCATGTTCATCCAGTAATATCTTCTCCACCAGGGAGTCACCTGAGTGCAAGAAGACACCACATATTAATACATATGTAACATAATGTAATATAATATAATGTAATATAATATAATGTAATATAATATAATGTAATATATAATGAAATGTAATATAATGTAATATAAGATATTATAGGATAGTAAATCAGAATAGCGTTATTATTATTTAACGATCATTACATAGATCAGAGAAATTTATGTATGTAATCTTCATCTTCTACTCATTCAGGTTATATGTGGTTTAGTAGCCAAATCATCGGAAGCAGCATAAAGTGTTACAGGAGAAGGAGGCGTGAGCTGTGTAATTGTCATTATATCAGTGATAACAGTATGTGACGGGCCCGTGTCGTAATGATCTATAAAACTGTGTTACATATTATATTATATACAGGACCAGTTACAAGTTTGGACAAGGCTTCCCATTTACTGGGTTTTGTTTATTTTAATTATTTTCTACATTCTAGAAAATACTGAAGACCTTAAAACTATGATACAACACATATACAATGATGTTGCAAGTGTTAAACAAATTAAACTATGTTGTATATGTGAGATTCCTCAAAATAGCCCCTTTTGCTTTAACATCTTTGCACAGTCTTGGCATTTCCTTCATCATCTTCATGAGGTCTCCTGGAATGGTTTAGAATTAGTTGTGTCTTGATAAAAGTCAATCTGTTGAATAATTTGCCTTCTTTTAAATCAAGTAATTTTTATTAAAGATTTTTTGAAATGTGTGCAACCAAACTAAAATAAACTGCACAAAAAAAATCCCAATAAAAAAAAAACAAATACAACTAAAAAAACTGTCTCTACATTATACAATCTCTACCTTTGTAAAAGGAGCAGTAAAAGTATCAATAGTATCAAGAGGAGGGCAGAGTTGAAATAAAAAACTACAGATTATTACCTGTTAAGGTGGTTTTACCGACTCCTCATGGCAGCACGGCACCATTGGGATTCTTATGGTCTTACTTTTGGATCCCACAGGAAAATAAAAGAAACCAGCCTCCTACATAAGCCTCCCTCTCCCAGCTTCCTGTGTCTTTACCATTTCCCAAGCTCAAACAAAAAATAGACATGATTAGTGGACAAAACAACATAAAGGGAGGGAGTCCTCTGCTGCCATGAGGAGTCGGGAAAACCACCTTACTAGGTAATAATCTGTAGTTTTCCCCTTCTCCCATGCACGGCACCAATGAGACTTTACCAAGCAGTAGGACCCAGGGAGGGGAATGTATAACTTACTAACTGCAGTGCTGAGAACCAGCCTGCCAAATCTGGCCTCGGTAGAGGCCTGTACATCCACCCTATAATGACGTACAAATGTATGGACAGAGGCCCAGCCTGCGGCCTTACACAGATCAGAAATCGAAGCGGACCCCCGCTCAGCTCAAGATGTGGGCACTGACCTAGTAGAATGGGCCCCCCTAACACTGTAGGCTCTGTGGATACAGGAAACAGGAAGAAAAAGTCAGGCACTAGGAGGAGTGCACAATGCGCTACAAGCCTTGAAAAGGCTTGTAGCCATAGCGAAACGCGTTGGGCGGTCCTTATCCTCTCAAAAATGATACTTTAAATACATGTTTGTACACCTACTATACTTGAACTATAGGGATTAACTTATTATAGTGTTATCAGTTCACATTGTGTTACTCAGTGATTCTGTCCCTAAACACAGATATACTGCAACATTGTAGCATTGCAGCATTGCAGATAGCTGTACAATACCTATGATTTATAATAAAGGTTATGATTTAGACTATACAGCTATTCAGGCAGAACTATCACTGCAATCCCTATTTAGGGTATGTGTTTAAGACACGTAGATAGATAGGTAGAGCTACCACTGATAGTCTTTATATATGTCCCTCTTGATATATGATATATATGGTGCTAAGATTTAAATTAATGTTTATCTATTTGAGAGGATAAACATATTTTAATCACCTTTTCCAACTTTTCACTTATCTTACTCTTTATTTTACTTAACTCTGGCAATCTAATTGTCACACAGTTTAAAAAATATTAATTTTAATCGTATTTCAATAAAATTACTTTGTTTTAATACCTTGTAACATTGTGCACTCCTGCCAGTGCCTGACTGTTTTCCAATAATCTATTTTAGGACGGATGTTGTACCCCCAGGAATTTTTAGTGATTGATTTATTGTGATCATCTATGTGCTATTTTTTTAATATCACTGATTCCGTGGGGTTACGTTACTAATATAGGGAATTTATTAGAGTGCAGTTTTTGTTGTGGTTTTTTGTTTAATCTGTGGATACAGGACCTGATCCAGCAGGCAATTCGGATGCTGCATGACCTTTTCTCTGTCCCGCAAATAATATGAATAGTTGCTTATCTTTCCTGAAGGAGGAAGACCTCTCCAGGTAACATTTGATCACCCTGACCAAGTCCAGATTGTAAAACAACCTCTCTTTCTCAGATTTAGGATTGGGGCAGAAAAAGGGGAGAGATATCTCCTGATTCACAAAGTCCGAGACAATTTTAGGAAGGAAGAGAGGGTTTGTTGAGATATGGTTGTTCACTCCACAGGGCTTGGAGACTGAGATATGTCTGGCCAATGTGATGGCGACTAAAAACGCCACCTTCCATGATAACAATGACAGAGGGCACTCCTGAAGGGGCTCAAAGGGGGGGCCTGTAAGTGCTTTCAATGGTCCCATGTGGCCAGAGGGGACCTGCGGATTGGCCTGATTCTTACTGCTGCCTGTATGAATGTGAACACGAACTTAACTTTGGCCAGATTGATGTCCATGAATGCTGACAAAGCAGATATGTGCACTTTTAATGATATCGAGAACAGAAAACCGGTAGCTTGCTGTTGAGGTTAGTAGCCATTATGTCTACTTGCGATAACCCCCATTTTCCCACAATCAACAGAAAGATTTCTTTGTCCAGCTCCCATTCTCCTGGGCATAGAATGTGTCGGCTGAGAGATTTTGCCTTGTAGTTAAGTTTCCCTGCGATAAATACAGCAGAGAGACTGTTTACTATACCTTCTGCACACGTCAGTAAGGTGGTTGTCTCTGCTAGCATGGACGGCTCCTTGTGCCTCCCTGCCGGTTCACGTAGGTCACTACAGTAGTATTGTCCGACTGTATCAATACATCCTTGTGCAGCAGGATGTTTTGGAAGGCTCGTCAGGCTCTGACTACAGCCCTCAACTCTCCGATGTTGAAATGAAGCTCCCTTTCTTGCAGGTCCCTTGGATTAGGTCTCATCCGCAATAGGCTGCCTAGACTGAAGCGCTGGCATCTGTAGTAATTACGACCTGTTGGTCGGGAGAAAGGATCTTCCTTCTGTTAGTCTGGATTCCTCCAGCCATCACATGAGATTGTTTTTAATGTCCTGGGATAGGAAAATAGGTTGAGACCTGTTGTTACTATTCTTGTTCCACTGTCACAAGAATCCTACCTGCAGTTGTCGCATATGGAATTTTGACCATGCCACAGCATCCAGGGCTGAAGACATTCGCCACAATATCCTCATGATTTCCCAGGATGATAGCCATCTCCTATGCAGCAGGTGATGCAGTTCCTGTGTTAAGGCCTGGATCCTTGCATGACACAAAGTAACAGTCATATTGGATGTGCTGATGACCGTACCCAAATAAGAAATACTTCTGCTCTTATCCCAATAGATAATCCACCCATGAGATTGCAGAGTACAGATTACCTTGGTTGTGTGATCTCTTGATTGTTCCTCTGAGGCTGCTGGAATGATGATGTCGTCTAGATATGGCCATATGGAAATTCCTTGCATCCTGATGGACACTATAATGACAACAAGTATTTTTGAGAACACTGAGAGATGGAGATAAAGCAAAAGGTAAGGAAAATGGTAATGTTTGTGCAATGTGAAGAATCTCAGATATTTCCAGTGGCTTGGATGGATAGGCACATGAAGGTATACATCCTTAAGATCAATGGATGTAAGAAACGTATCTGGCTGAATGTCCAGGAGGATGGATCTTCCATTTTGAAGGTCTTGACTACAATACTGTAACTGAGAAACGTCTCAGGTCCATTGTACAGAACCCCCCTGATGATTTGGGAACCACAAAGAGTCTGGAATATAGACCTTGGTACCTCTGTTGGTTTGGAACTGTGATGATGACCTTTTGACGGACGAGTATTACTTAATGCTATCTGTAAGGGCCACTAGTTCTTCCTGATTTGATGGAACCGGAGATTCCCTGAAGGCCTGCTTTGGACGTTCGATCAGTTCCAGCATGTGGCCCTTGTTCATGAAGTCTAGCACCGATCTGTCTGTGGTGATACATATCCATGCCCCCACGAATTTGGAAAGCCGTCCACCTACGGCTTCAAGGGGCGAAGCTACTCTGACATCATTGGTTGTCTGTATAGAGAAGGAATCTTCCTCCACCGCTAGTACCCCTTTGGGCACAAAACCCATACCGAGAGGTCAGGATTAAGTCAATTTTCTTATTTATTGCATCCCGAAATTTATTCACATCTTCTAAGGGAAGTGTCATTTTGTGTGCCAAACGTGTTACTCTGGCATCAATCTTCCCAGGTTTTAACAAACGCTGAATATTACGAGTACATTCTTAGTAGTTTTGCCGGCCTTCTATCTGGAATTCCCCACTCTTTCAAGATGAGATTTTGCAAGGCCTGAGATAGTGGAAAAGATCTCTGTTGTTTAGATCCTAAATCCTAAATTCTCCTGTGTGTCTTCTATGTTTAAAAACTTGTATATTGAGGATAATAGATTATCTTTTCAGTCCGGATTGCAATCCACCTCGGCTTGTGAATGAATAACTTCTTCAAAATGATGCACCTCTGATACAGCGGGTATCTCACCATCAGAAATATCTGACTGGTCACTAACAACTGGACGGAGTCTCTTCCCCGACAGCTTTGCTCCCTCTTCCTTGGTGAAGAAAGTATCCGAAAGTGCAATCCTGATCTTGTTCACAAAGTCGGCCATCCTGGCGGACAGCAATGTTGGCTTGGCTTTACATGTCTCACAGATCATACCGGAGAAAGATTTTGGAAGTGGATTATCACAGTCAGACCACTTTTTCACTTTTCTTGACTTGCTAAATTCTGACCTAAGACACACAATTTTATTAGAGACACAACAACAATAATAATAAATATAATAAAATAACTTGCAGATTAATACATACATACTTTTTTTTATCCATACTCATCCACATTTTCTGCTAGTTTAGGGCCTCTTATCCTCCATGGTTAATAACTAAATGCACAGTCAGAAGCAGGAACACAAAAGATCCAGCCAGAATAGAGGGGATGTACCTTTAAATAGTCCAGTGTTAACGAACATTTGTTGATTTCCCGCTTAATCTTTGGATAAACGAAGGGACGGCTAGCAGTGACACTGATGACGTCAGACGCCTGTCAACTCGGAAGTCGGCTGAACTTAGGAGGGAAGCCGGACAAAGCGTGCGCCCGTTCCACATGCTCCAACGCAGCTCACAGCAGGCAGGCTCACAAAGGGGCCAGTCTGCAATATTCACAGATGCTAGGCATGGCAGACGAAGTGGGCGGCCTGTACATGGAACCCAGGGAGAAGCAGGAAGATGTGTGGGTACACATGTGCTTCCTACCGGAGAAATGAAAAAAGACACAGGAACTGGGAGAGGGAGGCTTATGTAGGAGGCTTGTGTCTTTTACTTTCCTGTGGGATCCACAGGAAGACCATAAAAATCCCATTGGTGCTGTGCTGCCTTGGGAGGAGGCATATCCCACAACAGAGCCTAGTGGGATATGCCACATACAGAACGCAGCAACGCTCAAAGCCCCCTCAATTCCTCTCCCTTCAGGCCACAACAGAATAGGGGACAAAGCAAGGGGCCTAGGCAGCTACAAGGAACATTTCCTAGGGAATTAATAGAGCCCAGAATTTAGGCGAAATACCCCGCTGGGCATACGTGACGAACCAGAGCAATCCAGTCCTTTAGCAAATGGGGATCCGTGGCCAGCCATTTCCCAGCGATAATCACACAGACAAAAAAGGAGTACAAATATGTAATTCTGCAAAAACTATCAACACCAAGAAAAGGCCAAATAAACAAATTTTAGGGCCCAAGGGGAGGGAAAGGATGAGAGTTTCGAGAAAGATTTTCCACACCCTCTTCCAGAACCAAGACACAGAGGGACAGGCCCAGAGAAGAGGTTTTTAGGTCTATGATCTTCCCCACCTCCACCCATTCTCACCATCTGGAACAGAGTAAACTCTGTGCAGAATATAAAAATTAATTTGCTGAAAATGCGGAGAAGAGGTAGCCTGTCTGGATGATGATTAAAGATCACACCAGTCCTCATCATCCAAGGCATCTAAGGTGGAGAGGTGGAGAAGACTCCTCTACCAATAAAGAGGAGAAAACTACAACCTAACTAACCTAACCACAATGAAATTATGTAACTAAAACGAAACCTCAGGCAATAGAGAGGTATAGTCCATAGGAAAGTCCAGATGGTAGTCACCATCAGTCCCCGAAGCCCAAACAGCACTGCTCAGGGGAGCAGGCAGGTGCAACCGTTCAGGTGTCAGAGGGAGCGGTTTCTCGAGGTAGACGATCCAGTCGGCCTCTTCCTTCTGGGGCGTAGAAAAGAAGAGGGTCTTAGCAAAAAAAACAAGACCACAAAAAAGACAAGCACTGGAACTAATAAATGTCCAACCTTAATTATAGTCCAAAGAGCAATTAGTCCAATTCATTCAAAGACCTATATTCTGATTTCTCTTCCTTGATTCTCCAAGGGAAGATTTTATCCCAAAAACAAAAAGAAACAAATATCGTAAAGTCTGTTGAGCCCTCCTTATGGCCCAATTATTTAGTATACTGACACGGCCTTTCTTGTATGGATAGCACGGCACTTAATCTTTCCAAGTTGATCGTAATCCATTGCATGTAATCACCGTCAGCTGGTTTTTGTTTTTACCGATCACCTTATGCAAAAAAATGGGGAGAAATTTGCAAATACCATTAATAAACACCTTCCTGCTGCTAGATTCTACTTACTAAATCTCCACTTGTAATCCAGCATATCACTCCCAGGGTCCGGTATATCCTACTCGAGTAACACCAACCACCCGGTATATCTCGTCTCCACAGGTTTTAATCAGGCGCTCAAAAAAGCAGTCTTCCGATGCGGCTAATTAGTGTACAGGGATAGGAAATCTCTCCTCTGACAATAAGGAAGCAGCTCAAGTAGCTATTTGATTTATTAAAAATTCCAATAAAACAAATCTAAAACATGTGAGGAGCAAGTTGTTCCTCCGTTGGCCACGGCACAGATGTTGACATACACCTGCCCTCCAAAGAAGGAGCCCCAAGGGCCATGCCATGCGGCCAGACAGGACAGCGCTTTCTCTTTGCCAAATCAGCCACCCAACCCAGGTGGGTTGGTGTAGATTGAGCACTGTCTTCTGTCTGTCTGTCTATCCCTGTACACTAACTAGCCGCATCAGGAAACTGCCTTGAGCGGGGATTAAAACCTGTGGAGACGAGATATACCGGGAGCCGCTGAGCCAATCAGTACTCCCAGAGGAATCAGGTGCCAGTTCCTCAGCCAATGAGAGCTTCAGACAGAACAGGAGTCAGCCTCTAGCAGCCACACTACACTGCTTTTCCTGAAGCCCAGCATGGGGGCAGCTGGAGGAGGCTTGAAGCAGACTGACAGTTTAAGTCAGCATGTAAAGCGGCTGGAGTGCTGTATATAATCTCTGATAGCACTGCAGATAGATTCGTTCTCAACACTATGAGGGAGAAAGACAAAGCAGAACACAATTATTCATTGCTGCTCTGTCTAAACAACAAAGTGCTGCCTCAGTGACACATGCTTGCCTTTTATATTCTCCTAGATGGCCTACATAACTTTTTAAATGTAAGTCTGATATAATCCAAGTAAATGAAATAACACCTAGTATATACAAGCACAGGTGCAATCATCTTATGAGTACTTAAACACAATTGTAAAAACTAAAAATTGTTTGAGCCCTAAACTGCCCTGGACATACCTTGTTCCCACACTTAATTTTATTACTTATTGTGTCCATTTTTAGGCATTGGCACATTATTTATTCTACATTTTGGGAAGAAACATTGGCTTTTTTAATATGTATTTTTTTTACTGGACATGCCGTTACTTGTGGGCCACTGCTGTGGGCTTGCCCCCCAGACCACTGGGGTTATAAAAAATTAAATATTATATTATAAAAATATATTATACAGTCATTAAAAGTTGAGAATCAGTCTGGAATCCAACATTATGGATCCCTTCCTTGCCTTGTTCTTCAAGTTGGTGTAAAATGTGCTCTAGCCAGGGTTTAAATAATCCAGACCAGAAAAGTGTAATGCTGACATTATGTCAGGTTATGTCCATGTCACACTCCTGGGAACTTTTTCCCAGCATTTTAGGGGGGTGGAGGGAAAATAGGGAGAGGTTGCAATGGGGTAACCTTTATTAACCTCAAAGGCTGGAACTTCTTAATGTGATCCTGAGCACCAGGTCCAGATTGAAGGTCTAATATGGTGCCCTTACATTTTCTAGGCCCTGTCATCTTTGTGAACTCCATCTAGGAAGTTTTGTTTTTCTCCATTGGCAGCATTATTTACATTTTTAAACCCTGACATATTTAATAAACTTAAACAACTTTAACACAATCACTTACAGCAACTGAAGACTCTTGCATGAGGCTGCATTGAATCTGCAACACAAGCATGATCCACAAATACACAGCCCACTCCCCTCCTTGTTGTTTCTCACCCCCCAATGAATCATGAGATCCCCAGTGCTAGTATATGCTACAAGTCTCTGCTCTCTGCCAGCCGCCTGTGTTCTATGAATGACACTGGCCGTTGTGTTTATTATATAGGATAGGGACCAATTATATAGAATTGGGATCAATCTCAATGTTGAATTTACATTATCAAAGGCATCAGAGGTGACGCGTTAACGCAATCACTGGCACTAATCATACGTGCGAGTATACTAAATAATTGGGCCATAAGGAGGGCTCAACGGATTTCACTTTCATATTTGTTTCTTTTTGTTTTTGGGGTAAAATCTTCCCTTGGAGAAAGGTCCGAGTTGGGAGAAATCAGAATATAGGGCTTTGAATGAATTGTACTATTTGTTCTTTGGACTATAATTAACGTTGGGCATTTATTAGTTCCAGTGCTTGTTTGTGTTCTCGTTTTTTTTTGCTATTTCCATACTGTTAAGGTATTATTGGTGAACACCTTGGGGACACATTGATTAGCTGCAGGTTAGAGCAAAACCAAACCTGTTAAGAAGAGGGTCTTGTCATCCACCACCACCTTGAGGCGCGCTGGGAAAAGCACAGAATATGAGCAATGCATGTCCGACAGTCAACAATGGATCTGAGTTTATTGTGCTCTGGCCTTCCGTACCTCCATTGCATAGTCATGATAACCAGACACCTCCATTCACTCCGAGGGGTCCACTTTGCCTCATTAGACGGAAGAGTGGAAGTCCAGCAGAGGGGCAAGCTGTCAGGCACAGGAAGCTGGCAGAAGGGTAACAACAGGACACAGGACCCAGGATGAAGATGGCTGAAGTGGATGGAAGTGAGGCAAGCAGGGCCACAGAATGGGACCTCAGAAGGCACAGCAAGCAATACATGGGGGTCACTTAAACAGGATTGGCAACAATGACAGGAGATGCAGTGGGCATTGAGGAGCAGGGCTTCCAGAGGGGAACTGATATTAGGGCCCAGCAACAGAACCAGAGCTCCAGACGTAGCCCAAGGCAGAGGACAAAGAGGGGCCCGCTAACACGAATAACAGCCCCTCATGGTGTGGAAAGTAGGATGCTCAAGGGGGGGGCCTCACAGAGCCAATAGCAGCAGTGCACAGTCCAGCAGACAGATGGGAGGCAGAGCCAGGGGCGTAGTTAAAGGTTCATGGGCCNAGGTGCAAAAGGTCAATTTGGGCCCCCCTCCCCCGCCACTGGGCAGAGCCACAATCCAGCAGCCGAGAGGAGGGCCTTCATACCGAGATCCCCAGAGGAGATGAGACAAGTGCCGGGTCATTGAGAGCCAGGCAGGCTCTCAGGTATATCTTAACCACTGCATGGCCTCCACCTCAGAACACAACGGACCGGCTGAAGGAAAGAGTGCCAGCCCAGGATGCAGGCAGCGTGAAGACAGGCAAACACACAACATGGTGGCCGCTCTGGCCGCAATGACTGAAGTGCATTCGAAGGCGTTGCTGGAGGACCGGTAAGGAGGCATCCATGGGAAAGGAGGACTGAAGCTGGCTGGAAGAAGAGGCAGTGGGTGTCATTCAGCAGCCAAAATGAGGGTGCACTCAACTCAGTAAAGAAACAGTCCATCATTACTTTAAGACATGAAGATCAGTTGATACAGAAAATTTTTAGAGCATTGAATGTATCCTCAAGTGCAGCTGCAAAAACCATTGAATGCGATGATGAAACTGGCTCTCGTGAGGACCACCCTTGGAATGCTCCAGATAAGTTCATTAGAGATACCAGCCTGATTGAGAGGATACCAAGAGTGTGCAATGTTTATTTGGGACCAAAGGACGCAGTCATGTGTTACTTTATGTAGGAATAACTTTTTAATACTATTACTTACGGATTTTAGCAGTACAAACCAAAAATTCACCACCCCAATTACCCCTGTACATTTGTTATTAATAAAATCACAAACACATATCATATAGACAAAAAATAGATAAATAGATAGATAGATAATGGAGCTTGCAGTGGCCACATTACTACTCTAATCATTACACACATTACTACTGAAATCATTACAAACATCGGGGCTGATTCAGCCTTGCTCCGTGTCCTTGCGACGGCGGCATATGGAAATGATTTGAATCAGGTCCTTAATCATTACACAGCCTGGACACATTAAAGACCCGATTCAAAGAATTTGGAGGCCGCAGTATCCACAAAAGCGCAGCTCTGAATAGAGCGCAGGGAGGTCTAGGGATGACCCGCATCCCTGCATTAATGCAAAAACCGCAGAGGCTCCAGATGCTGTATCCGGTGCCCCTGCTAGTGTATACACGCAGCGATAGCTGCGAGCATGAAAGCCGGCAGTCACGGCCCATCTACCACCGAGTCACTGCCCAACTACCGCCGAGTCACTGCCCAACTACCGCCGAGTCACTGCCCAACTACCGTCCAGTCACTGCCCAACTACCGGCCAGTCACTGCCCAACTACCGGCCAGTCACTGCCCAACTACCGCCCAGTAACTGCCCATCTACCGGCCAGTCACGGCCCATCTACCGGCCAGTCACGGCCCAACTACCGGCCAGTCACGGCCCAACTACCGGCCAGTCACGGCCCAACTACCGGCCAGTCACGGCCCAACTACCGGCCAGTCACGGCCCAACTACTGGCCAGTCACGGTCCAACTACCGGCCAGTCACTGCCCAACTACCTGCCAGTCACTGCACAACTACCGGCCAGTCACTGCACAACTACCGGCCAGTCACTGCCGGATATCATGAATGAAAAAAACTAAAAAAAAAAAAACCCACACAAACACATTTTAATTAACAAATAATATTTTTTAAACTTTATTTTTACATGTAATGAGGCAGGTAATTGTCCAATGGAACGCCCCTTTTCTCATTACCATAGGGCGGAGACTCAGAGCTGAATCAGCTCCTACAACTCTAATTGTTACACAGCCTGGACACATTACTACTCTAAGCATTACACAGCCTGGACACATTACTACTGTAACCATTGTGTATTCTACAACACTGTCCATGTTACCTCTTATACGGTATAATTCAATGTTCCTGTATAAGACCCCAAAAAGTAGTTACCTCTTAAGCTGGCCTTAGATAAAATTGA
>JABWIB010005786.1:6478-32011 GCA_016617825.1 Platyplectrum ornatum
CATTTAATGAGTGCACATCTAACAGATTTCTGCTGTGAGGGTCATTTATCTGTTGATTGGAAAGATTATCTTTCTGGTGTATGGCCAGCTTTTACTGTTATTAGACTGGAAACATCATCTCTCACCTGTAATACTGATTGCAATTAATTCAATTTGCCTCCCCTGAAATTCTACATGGTTTTGGCCACTCTTGAAAAATCTTTTGAATGACAATTTATCTTATATTGTATGCCCAGCTTTACATTTAAGAATTCAGTATCCTGTGTTTTCATCCTTACATACAGAGCACTTGGTCTTAGGAGATCAATTGGCACAATTAAAGCTGGCCATACACTATAAGATAAATTGTTTCAATTCAAACTGGACTGGCCATCTGGCACATTGGAGTGAAGAGCCGCTACAAGTGCTGCTGGAGTGCTTAAGCCATCCATCAATCAGTGAGCTGACAGCCATTCAGGGACTGGCTGCCGGCTAGGAAAATGAGGAGGAGGACTATCCTCAGTCTGATTGGTGGATAGCTTTAGGTGGGCCTGTGTGCATTAAATGCCAGGACTGCTTTTTAGTCCCAGTCCTGCCCTGATCACAAACATAATTCTATAGGATCTTTCTGCTGCTTTTGACACTATTAGTGTAATCTACCAATCTCACAAGTTGGTGATTTTGTCTTCTGTTTCAATAGACAAAAATGGAAGTATTGTTCAAGACAAAGGACCGGATCCTGGATCCCGTCTGGTCTGCTACTTCTGCAAGGACGTGGGGAAAAAATGCACAAGTGGATCCCCTGTCGTATAGAACATCATTGTGTACGGCAAGAGATACTTCCCCTGGAGCGGACCTTTCCTCATGCCCACCTACATTACACTGGGTGGCAGGGCATTTAATCAAATGGGGCAGGGTCTACCCTGATTCGGGTGGTCAGTGGTCACCAAGGCCAATGATCTGTATAAATTTGTGTAGACCCCTGCCTTTCTCCAACAGAGAGAGGGGAGCAACAGGGAACTTCACTCCACACACGGCGCACAGAAACATGAATATGGTGCAAAATTAGGATAAATTCGTTATATACACAATTTTACAATAACACAAAGGACAAAATATAGTCACATGTCCTGTCCCCATCCTCAAGCAACTTATGCTTGCAGATTGTTCAGAATAACAGATAGTGGAACTTCTAAACACACTGGATATTTGCATTTCTGTAGTATCAGATGTATCATATGTAAAGGCACATAATTAAGCTGAAGATACACACTAACCCAAAATATGGTGTTATCTAAGAACAAAGGGCATTTATTGCTGAATAACTTGTTTATTAAAGTATTTAGTACATGTTAATAGACTTCCTTGTGTGGGCATGCTAGTGCATATATTATAATTATTACATTTATCAGTTCCCTAAAAATGTCAAAGTACTTTAAATAAAACTCCCTTAAAAAAACACATTCATTCTTTGTTTTGTAAGAAAACTTTTCATCCACTACTGGATTAACCGGAAGTGAAGCAGATAAGCGTGTGGCAAGTGTCACTGCAAGTGCTTCAGATTGATTACAATTCTTGAAGTAGAGTTAAACATCTTTAGTTAGGCTGAGATGGATAGTATCCGTAATGTGACAGGTCACAGGAAGAACCAATTGTGTAAGGCCCGTGCCTCTTGGGCCTCAGTTTATTGTCTCTCTTTGTTCTCAGGACTTTTATTTGTATTAGTACAATATCCCATGGTGAACGCTGTGACCTGATGACTGCACACTGGGACTTGCTGTTGTGTTCCTCAATATACAGCTTAGCGCAGTGTTCCAGATCAGCCAGGCACTGCTAATGTTTAACATGTAACAGTTGCTTGAGACACAGGGTCTGTTTCAGAGTAAGGAGCAAAAGCCAAAAAAGGGAATACAACTATGCTGCAGAACTTGTAGTATTGTTGCAGCACAGTGCAAATGTAAAAAGTTATGTATACAATCGATTCAAAATAACATTTTGCAGGCATAAAAATATTATATACGCATATAGTGCACAAAATCCTCCCTCATGAGCCCTATATATATATATACAGTGGTCGATGTAGAAATTTAGAAGTGGCAGCATGGACATTTAGCAGTGGCGGTATGAAAACACTGAATATAATAGAAGTCAATGGAGATTTGTAGTATTTCAATTACATCAGTGGGAGAAGTCCCGGTATGGCATACCCCCGTATACACCCCCACTTCCAGCCCTGTATATACATACACATATATATTTATATTTATATATATATATATATATATATATATAAATATATATATATAAATATATATATATATATATAGCTTATGAGGGATGAGGGTGGTTTCATATATATACACGAAACCAGTGTGGTACATACACCAGAAATAGTTGAATGTAATGAAATTTTAGTGACACCCTGAGATTTGAACCTTTTTATTTAATATTCTCTATAAAAGACACATACCCAGGTCTCATGTAAATGTATAGTGAGATATGTTATAGCTGAATAGCTGGCATATTGCATGCTACTGGCATAGCTTCACACAGTGTTCAGTGAGAAGACTGAGGTTGTGATTTTTGAGTCAGTGACATTATTTCCAGTCAGACATCCGCTATGACTGTGGTGTCTGCAACACACAGCAGGCAGAGTATATAAATCCTGGTTTGGGCTGGCCGGGCTTCCGTAGCTCCCTCCTCCCCAACTGCAGACTCCTGGAGACAGAGACTGGAGAGCAATCTGCTGCAGGCAGCGACTGGATGTCCCCCAGGCAGGAGGTATGAGCCTGTGTACAGACACATGCAGGCAGTGCAGGGATCATGTCTGCCCCTGTTCATGTCTGCTGCCAGGGGGGGTGCATGGTGTTTATTATTAAGGGGTTCAGGTAAATGCATATTGTATGTGCAGTGTGTAAGTGACAGACAAAGGGTCTGTATGTAGTCAGTATGTTCTTCTGTCTACTTCTGTGGATGTGTCTATACACTTATGTGTATATGCATGTAACAAAGCAGATATTTCCTATTACAATATGTCCTATTCTCCATGCAGGACATGCTTGTGTTTTATTTCTACTTATTCTATGTTCTGTGACTTTCCTGACACCTTTCTATAATATCCAGGTCTCATGACTTTCCTGACACCTTTCTATAATATCCAGGTCTCATGACTTTCCTGACACCTTTCTATAATATCCAGGTCTCATGACTTTCCTGACACCTTTCTATAATATCCAGGTCTCATGACTTTCCTGACACCTTTCTATAATGCACAGTTGGTCTCCAATCATTTTGCATTGAAGGAATATTCTATACACACCTATATTTGCAATATACAAGTTTAGTGTTATGTCCCTATGGACACAGTCCTTTGTGTTTGTTTTGAGATTACACCATTATAAGCTATGGTATAACTTCTATAGGAAAGATGCTTTAGGTCTGGTTATTTAGTTTTATTTGAGTTCTAACTGTTTGTGACTCTAATGTTGACAGTCCTATCTGCATGCATAGTGTTTACCTTGGAAATGTGTACATAGGGAGTCACATGGGGAATACACATGTCTCATTATGGATCTATTGCTATAAAGGATTTTGGTATTTGTACTGGTTCATACTGGATGTGTATGCAGCAGGATGAATACTTACCTATACTTTGCTCCAATCCTTAAAGTGCCAGAGTCTGTATGGGCAAAAGTGCAAACATTGCCTTCTCCATTCGTACTGCTTTAGGTTTAAATATTAGCCTGTATTTGCATTGCTTGGTACACATGAAGGTCTTCTCCCTATATAGAAGACCAATATGGATATATGTTCAGTGATAACGTCCTGTAAACGCTTGTGTTTTGCATGCCATAACTTGCTTGTACTTTGCAGCAAGTATGCCGACCCTATATTAAACCAAGGGACCAAAGCATCTTACATTGCGCCTTCTGCTGTTGGCTGTTATGTGGGCTATAAATGCCTTGCAGAGACAGCATTATTTGTTTTTGGGGAGGTGTTGACCTCGAAGTAAACACCATACTATATGCATGATAAGCCGCTTAAAATTCATTATTGTGTCATGGTGACAATTGAGATGGCTCGTCCGTCTTCAGCGATGTCCTAGGTCACATTTCTCAAATGCACGACTTTTGTTGCTACAGAGAATGTATCTGTTTCATCATGCCATTAATATTAACTATCTGTTTGTTAAATATACTTCTGACCGCACCTGATCTGCATAAGGTTAATTCTAGTATTGCAGAATCATCCTTGGTGCCCAAGGAATTCTAAGCCAGGACCTTCTGCATAATAGTGAAATAGTATTTATTGTGCTTAAAGCTGCAATAATGAGTGCTGAGAGTTTATCATTGCTTGTGATGCACCTAAACTGGCTTAGAAAATAAGGGATTTATTGTCACCATCTTTTGTATATACATGTGTATTACTATTCAATAACACCAATACTGTTACTAATCTTTAACGCAATATATTGGTACTTGTTAAATGCATCAATGATTTTCTTCCCATTTTATTTATACTCTTGTTATGATGACCATATGAATATTTATTTAGGTTTAGAATATCTTCTGCTTATCCCCATTGATTTTGTTAGTCTTAACCTTATGCCCAACTGGCTCACCTGCAGGTTCCTATGTCTAGGACCCCCCATAGTTCCTGAGACATGCAAGCCACAGCAGCTGTCACATCATGTGGATTGCTTCAAGACTCAAAGCCTTGGAGAGTGACATTTAGCCACAGATGAAACTGTAGACTTACTCTGGAACTGCAGGAAACCTGAACTTTAATATCAATTGAATCTTCAGTCTGTGGAGATTCATAAAAGAACAAACAGGCCCTTTTTTACCCTGTTCACATAGACTACCCTGGTAAATCTGTTTTTAACAAGCAGGGTGGTTAGCTGTGGATCTGAATTACCCTGGTAATTAAACCTGTTCACAGTGCTGTATTACCCTGGTAATTCACAAACTACCCTGGTAAACACCGTTCACACTGAAGCAGGGTAGTTTAGTAGTAATTTTAGCACTGTTCACAATGAGCACACTACCTGGGTAGTTCAGTCAACCCGGGAAGTTGACTAAATTACCTGCGTAATAGACTTCTTTGTAAACGGGGTATTTGAGCGTTTATTTGTAGTTTGTTAGGTAATCGTGTATTAAACTTTTCTGATAAAGCAAAATATGATAAGGAGTGTTCATGTGGCAGTGATGGGCAATCAGATACACCGAATTACAATGTGGATTGATATTGTTCTTTTACTTAAATTTGCACTGAAGTAAAGTGGTTATAAGCCACATTTATTAAAATACTATACATGTGTGCTGAGTGGCATACTACTATATCCCTGCCTTCTTGTGTTCTATGTTCCTAGCTATGCCTTTAAGTGTGTTGTGCTGTTACATCCTTATTTACTGCGTTCATTGCAAAAGTGTGTTGGATGCATTCTTCAGCCAGCGCTGTGCTATGTCCCATGGCTCCTGTGAGTGTCAGCACAGCACACAGCAAGCATTGCACAGCCATAAAAATCCTACTCAGCGTTTTAATGCTTGCTGCTCTCTGTTATTTCAGGTTGCCTGTGTGAAAATCTGACAGCAGTTCCCTCCACCCAGCCCATCCTCCTGTCTGCTTGATAACAAAAGCCCAGCAGCATGGAAAGTCACACTGCCATCCGCACATGCTGACAGGCACTGGGTCTCCGTACCCAAGCCATGCACTATGTAACAATGCAGCAGGACTGATTTTTGTTGTAGTGCTGGTGCCTGGAAAGAAAGTGGTTTTTAAAACGTGAAAAAAACTCTTTTATTTCATTTTTTTTTTTATTTGGTCAAATCCACATAAAGGGCTTTGTAAATGTTAAATGATGACTACGGTGGAAGCTGGAACAGCCATAACCCGTCGCCTCAAAAAACTGCTTCGATCTCCATCTATAAAGCTGCGAAGACACAAACCTGGAGCAAGGAAAGAAGATATTGGCAGCAAGGTGGGTGTAGAAAGGCTTACATTCTGTCACCTGCTAGTTACACTTGAGAAGCCCATTATTGTACAGTGTAGTTAGTGTTCGTAAATCACAGAAAATGTTCTTGTTTTTCTGAGTTGTAAAGTGTTTTTTTTAAAGCTTGCATGGTATGTTGCTTAAACTGGTTCTTTTCAGTATATTTATTATTTATTATGTCATACATACTGTCTTCTGAGCTGAATAACTGCTGTTTCCCCAGTGTTTACTTATTTTAATTGTGTGTTTGTGCGGAGGTATGTGTTGTCTTTTTACATCTGTTCTATTTGAAAAAGGGTTCAGGTTGTTTCTACATATACTTGATAGATAAACCTGAGTGCGTGCCAGTTTTCTTGCCATAACTTTTGTGACTCTGATACATATTTGTTGGGTATTAAGAAGATTTATAGGTCACATGTTACTCCTTGGTTGAGGATTAATTAATGGAAATACCTGAGTCTTTCATATTTTTTCTTCTTCTATGGTTTTTGATTCTAGAGTTTTGCTAATTTGCACGTAGTAATTGCTCTGCTTTGTCATTTTATTTGTATAATGGTCCCCCCTCTTATTG
Organism: Platyplectrum ornatum; assembly: GCA_016617825.1. Lineage (NCBI taxonomy): Eukaryota > Metazoa > Chordata > Amphibia > Anura > Limnodynastidae > Platyplectrum > Platyplectrum ornatum. The sequence continues at coordinate 13,021 of JABWIB010005786.1, forward strand.
CAGCCTATAATGTATGGCTATATGAACTGGTAACAATGCTTTTATTGTGAATGGGATCATCTGAATCACCTGACTCTTCATAACGCATGCCTCTTTGTATTAATACAGGACTTATGAGAGAGATGCTTGCTTTATGTTCTATAATGGGGGCGTAGAGCCAAGTTGCCAGCAGTCTAGTCAATGTGGTTATGTGGTAATGGATTTGACAAGCCTATCTACCATGTACCTTTTATTATACTTTTATTGTGTACGTGCCCATGTCAGTTCCTGGGTCACATTTGATTCACTATAAATTTATAAATGTAACGTGTCTAGACAGTAAAAACAGATTGGGTAGATGAAGAGGTCCTGCTCACAAGTGGTCACTTTATAGGAAAGTGGGAATTGCTATATAAGGGGACGCGCTACTGTCTGACACCTTTTCCATTATGTTCATTTAAGAAATATGGAAATTAAACAGCAAAGTGGTTGTAACTAGGGTACATTTATTATATTTAGGTGGAGGTTGGTAATTTGTAAAGCTTTTCTTAAGAAGTGACTGGTGGAGGGGGCGTGAAGCATGTTTTTTTTCCTGTCTATTACGGTATGCAGAACTTTTCAAAACTCGCATTTACAGGCCTTGAATGAAAAGCCACAAGTCATTTTGCGTTGAATCAGGTATTTAAAGTGCCTGAAAGCTTATAGAGAAGGGAATAGTTTTTTTTAAATGGTGTGAGGTTATTCCAGAGTGCAACCCAGGAGCGTTCCTCTTATCTGGAATCACAGCATCTATTAAGCGTAGAAGAGTTGCAGGCCTGTAAAGATTTAAGAGTGGGTTGATATGTATTTTGAGAATAAAATAAAAATCCTCTGACATAAATACGCTAGAGACAGGAGTGCTAGACTGATAGTCTGTGTCCTGAGCATGCATTACAGAGAAATGTCTGCTTAATAATGGAATATATGGCTGTATGAAGCTCGTGATTCTGTCCAGGAAAGTGTAATGATTGATCCTCAAACACTCCTGTATGGCGGTCATGACATGTCACACTCCAGTGGAAAGTGGAAAAACACTTGGGGCCAGGTTTGGTGAATAGGGTGAGTGGTGAACTAGTTTGCACCCTCCTTGCAGCCTTGTCAGGAGCAGCCATTGAATATGACTTTTGTTGGCTATCACGTTTTCTTTTTGGAACAGGACCCATGGTTGCTGTTTCCCTGCCTTTTCTCCTTGCCTCCTTCGCTAACACTTGGAATGCGTTCTGTGTAGTAGTCACCCAGTTACTGGTTCAGAACCACAAACACAATTCCATCTGCATTACAAAAACCGGAGGCCATGATTTTGCCAGTGCTCGCTTTCACAGGCCTTCCACTTCTGGCACCATTCACATTAACCGCCTTCCACATCTGAATTCACAGCACTGAGGGAACAGACAGATTTAATAGCTGCTCATTAATTTAATAATTACAGCAACCTGAATATGTCCTTCATATCGTAGATTCATTCTTCTTCGCTCTTTTTAGTGTTAATAGTAGAGTTTCCTGATGTTAATTGCTGGACATTATTTTTCTTCAGGGCCCTTCAATATGACCCAAGGCACCCCTCTCTGCTGTCAGCTGCTGGCATTGTCAGAGTCTGAGTTTTGAGCATGATCTAAAGTGCTCTGCCAGCAGATGACACCTTGGAGGTTTTGCCTCCTGCACGATATTTGGCTACAAATTAAACTTGAAATCTATGGAGTAGCTTTGTATCTGCTGGGATTGTACCTGGTGTTCTGAAGGATGCCGATACCTGGCCTATACTGTAAATTGGCTGAGAGGGAATACCCTGTGAGCTAGCGGCATTGCTCAGGATTGCTTGGAATCTGAGCTATTGGTAAGGATTCTAGTACAATATGACTGAAACACCTGAAAACTGTCATGTACTAAAACTACAATCTACAAATTTACTTCTTTCTATTACATTATGGATAAATATATCTCCATACGTGTACACCACAAATAAACCAAGGGATGTTCTAGTCGATCAGATCAGAGAACACTGTTTTCTCTCTTCAGATCTCAGCAATTCTGATCTTAGTATAAATAGTGTTATTTTCCTGGCAACTCGCCTAATATCTTCCAGGGCCCGAATAAACTACGATTACCAAAAAGTGGATCCTCTCAGCCAGACACGATAATTCTTCTTGCAAAGAGAAGTATACCTCCACCAGAGCTTACAATTACTAAGATATTGGGAAGGGGTCTTTGTCCCAGGAAGTAGTTGGCCACCAATGGAATAATAAACACACAATGTATGCCGCCTCAGTGTCTGTAATATCAAACTAACTCATTAACTACTTAGTTCCCAAAATGCTGAACATATGGGTAATAATATAAACACCCAGTAACTATCCATCTTGTAATCTACTCCATCTCCTGCTGTCCTAGCCTGTGTCTTTATAATATTGAGGACTTCTACACAGTCCTTACTTCAAATGAGAACAGTGTGTACCCATCCTGCCGAGAACTATTGTTCTTATAGGTCTCTAGTCTGCAGTAAATAATAACTGGTGTACGAGCCTTCTGTTATTGCAGTGGTTTTGGGTGTTCCTGGCTTTAGCGAGGATCTTGTACATTATAGATCTTTATGTAGCATATAAGTGTTTCTTCGCACAGCATTGGGTCTGCATGGTAACTCTATCTCTAGAGTCTGCAGCTATGAGCAGGTAACTAAGGAGCGATTCAGACATTGCCCATTGTGCACGATATAACTGCAGCTACTAAGCATCCAACGTCAACAGATTACTGAGTGTTTATTTTTGTATGTTGAGGCTTCTAAATCTGAGCTCATTTCATAGGTTTTAGATTGTGTGGGTTTTTCTTAACCTATGTATATTTACGTGAATTAAGTGGATAGCGTGAAATGACGTCCCAGTAGTTTCATAACCACCACCTGCTCTCTCCTTTTACATGTATTAAAGGCCTTCAGGGAGTGACAAAGATGCATTGTCTGTTTAATGGATTGGATTAAAAGCTTTGTAAATAATGTGACATGATTCCTCTTAATTCAATCAAATTTTCTTCTGCACATTTGATGTTGATTAGTCAGCCACAGGTCATATGTTCAGATATAATTGAATTATGACCTGTGACAACTGCTTGTTTATTATACTAGTACAGCGAATATTCTGAAACAAGACAGTTCTGCATCTGTATTTAATCGCCTAAAGCCAATCCCGGAAACCTCCTAACCCATGCCATGCTTCAATGACCTGGCATGTGCATTTTATTGTATGTATAACGTGTGACGTTTATTGATGTATTATGATGTGGCTCTTTTAAAATCTTTACACAATGTATTTTAACGTTTTTATGTTGACATCTGTTGCATGACTTTCTCTTTAGCAAGTGGATGATAAATGTACACGATGAATACTTCTGAGAAGTGATTGACTCATTGTTATGCATATCCACCTACTGAAAACTGCTACCATATTGGGGAAATATGGGGACTTATAGCAATGACAGTGGTGGGATGGAATAACCCCCATATACAACCCACATCTTAAACCCATAACTTTTACTTTAGGTCAGTTTATATTTTCATTTAATTTAACATTACCAAAGCATCTGGAAATTTCAGGGAAAAGAGAGAAACGTAGTAATGTAGAACACATTTCCTTAAATGTTACGGCCATAATTATACAATCTCGTATTGTGACCGTCCCACAATTTAAAAATAAATTGCATTTCTTTCTGGTCATGTTGCATCCCTCGCTCCTCGTTCACTTTTAATTTTTTATTTTTAAGTAGGTGAGAAAAATTTCAAGGTGTGCATGTTCTCAGACAGAACAATCCATCATGGACTTCTGTAGATCAGTTTGTCATTGTGTCGCTGTTTAGGTTTTTCTTCCCCTCTTTAACAGTGAGTCATTTACTGGGTGTATCCCTTTTAAAGTAACAAAGAAGCTTCTGAGGAGCACTGGCTCTTTAATATTTGCTGTCATTTATCGCTGTCTAGAGAAAACACATAGCACGTTTGTAGATAGGCATACATGCCAACCAATCGTAATGGCCCTGAGCAAATGAATTGGGCTTGCATTGTGTGTTGGAATGCTGTGGACCACCAGAGGAGATATAATCACATCTAGGTATTACTAGTGTCTGAGGTCAGTTTTCCTTTTGGGTTTCATTAGCATATGTCATCTGACAAAAGTTGCATGTGTGTTGCCCCAATTGGGACCCTGTAGACAGCCGAAAGAAAGTCTTTTATTAAAGTATTTGGAAAAGTTGGCAGACTATAGGAAAATGGAGTATGTATGTTCTAAAGACCAGTTTCCACTGCGCGCACTGTGGTGTAATACTAATGATTCGCTGCAATCCACCTTCATTCGTGACAATGTGTTACAGATGTGCACATCTGTCATTCCTAAAACTACATTTAAGAAGGATGGAGCCAGACATTCCGTGCGTTATTCAGCTTAATGTATTTTGCAAAGGCAATCCGTTCTGACCTTTGCACAGACAGTGTGTCCAGATGTGTTCATAAATACTCATCCGCTACAATATTATTACAATATTAAATGTTCTGTTTTAGGCAGGTCACAAGCACTGTCACCGAACTTTCCTGCTAATCACAGATCCAATGCCACAAGGTTCGGAGACCAGTCGATAGCCACGAGTCGGCGTAATCTGACAGATTCTTGTAGGCACACAAGCAAGAATGAGTCAGTGCATGAGTATAAAATCCCAAAAAGGAGAGAGAGGGGCTAGTGTGAAGTTTCATAACCTGAATGTAATTGTTGTTAGTATGATCCTAGAGATAGCTGAGCCTTTCAACTAGAAATCACAGTTCTTTTATGACGGCCTTAAATAAAGTCTACACTTGCATTGCAATGTGAGTATGTCAGAGGAGTGGAATCTGTTCTCTGTAGTGCTCTTCTCTAACAAAAAGTGTAATTACTAACACATCCCGTATGTAATACTGTAAAATACTTTATTGATGTGGAGAGCAGGTTAGGGGGTTGGAGAGCGAGACGAGGAAGATGAAGGACATTAGACTATTATTGCAATTCTAGCGATGTTGATGTAAAATTGTCATAAGTTTTACAGAAATACACAAGAAATAATACATGTCATATATTCCATTATAAAAACATACCATACATTACCCAAAATTGCGTTTTAAAGATGGGACATCCAATTGCCACCAGTATAAAGCACTGCTGGTCATTTGAGCCTGTATCTGCCCATCACCTGCATACACCACATCAGCAGCCGCAGTTTGGCAGAAGAATTAGACATTCCCCTTTTTATCCTGGTTTGTGGCAGTGCACCCACTCACCCACACAGGGCTGGGCCTGTGTATGCCCATTTGCCTGGCAGACCGTGGTTATAAAGTGCGTCTCATGCTTGTTCAAGGTTCTTTTTTTCTTTCTTCTGTTTGTTTTTCTCGGTTCACTTGTTCTCATGATCAGCCCAGTACAGTTCCACAACAAAGAATCGAGTGGTTTCCAGCTTCTCCCAAGAATCAACTTGTCTGCCTGTCATCTTATCTAAACACGGTTTTATTTAAAGGGCCCACTCTGCATCCTTGCCCTCCAATGATTGCCACTAATCTGTTTAAAGCTATTTGAAGTACATGAAAGATGCTTCCTTTGAAATAACAGAAATTGAATGGATTAACAGAGTTGTCAGAAGCTCCTAACACACTCCTACACCCAGTATTATTATAGTCATCACACGTAATCTTCACTATCTGCATAATACAGCGTGTTCCTCTACCACCCCTTTAACTGCACATCCGACATGTAGATGACTCTTTCCTATGTAGGGACACTGTACTCCAGTAACCGTCCACGACATTTGCTGAATGAGTCAACCATAAGCAAAGGTTTACAAAACAGCGAGTATGGACACGCTTCTGAGATTTTTGTGAAGCCTGTGCCTTTCACATTACTGCAGAGCGGTTCCTGGGTAAGCATGTGTCCCTGGAGCTTCCTGGACGCTCCTGTGACAGTCTCTTTGGACATTACTGTTTGGATTTGACAAGACAATATGGCAGCTCGCAGGAAAAGCAGTTTTAAAGTAAGTGTAGTATGCCAGTCTCCCTGCTTATGACCATTCTGACTAATCAGCATGTATGTACGTTCATATGTAGTGACCTTTCTTATGTTTATTACTTTCATTCCAGTCAAAATGTGTACGCTCTGGTGTCCTGTTTAGGGCATTGGATACTTTTAAGGGTATATTTACTAAGCAGGGAATTTGCTGGGGAAGTTGCAACCGATCAGATCAGAATGTAAGCTCGAATCTGATTGGTTGCTATGGGCAACTTCCCCACTTTTCAATTCCCCAGCAAATTCCCTGCCTAGTAAATATACCCCTTAGTTTAAAAGGAACACTGATGTGTGTATTCCGGGGTAGTTTGTATAATGCAAAATATTGTTCTATAGGCCATGATATACTTCAGTATACCAGCTGACTGCTGTAATAGACAGGTATCAAGTTCTGAGGGGCAATATGGTCACATAATGTTACACATCGTGTAAATCATCCATCCTGGGTAACCATTGGGTTAAGTAACTTTACTAAAATTTGCGAGAGTTGAGTGGGCTTTATATGCACACATATTGGTTTTCATCTATTGGGCCCTTTTGGTCTAAACTAACAATGTCATCTAAATTCTGTAACATGAGCAGTATGTAGATGTACTTTTTATTGGCATACATATAGTGCTGAAACTGCTTTTCTCTCCTTAAAAAGTCAATTTATAAATGACTGAATATGGCTGTGTGTGCTGAGGGTTTGCAGAGGTATTGTCTTGCTGTACTAATATATATATATATATATATATNTGTGTGTGTGTNTNTATATATATATATATATATATATATATATATATATATATAATTGTGTGTGTGTGTGTATATATGTATGTATAATATAGCACTCATTTCAAGTAACAATCTTTTGAGGTGGTTGTTCACACTTAATGTAATTACAGTTTATTAACAGCCACTCTTAACATAAGAGCTGTGTTACCTTGGTAGCTAGTAGGCTTGTGACACTATTGTGGATCGACGTGCTTGTGTGTTGGGCCTTAATGGGACAATGCAAAGAGAATTAGGCTGTGGAAATTGGCTTTCAGGATTACTGAGGGCATGCAGAGGATTTCGGTGCCTCCCAGTGCGGCAGTACACACCCTTTACTCATTACTTGTTCACTTGTGAATGTGGTTACTTAATTTGGCTTTATGATGAATCTTAATTTCTCCTTTGGGGCACAGAAGCTGTCTAAACAATAGTTTCTGAAATTACTGCTTTGGGCTTATGAATAGTATGTAAGAAATACGCTCGGGTTTTAAACAACCTGTGCTTAGAGTACTAAAGTATTGTTACAGTAAAAGAAAAGTTCATGCTGCATATTTCTAATCTGTGATTCATCCCATTTTATACAGAAGTGGTTTTTTTTTGGGGGGGGGGTCTATTAGCGAGTGCAGGTTTTCTATTTGATAAATCATGGTAACTTTTAAATTAAGAAATATATTGTCATTAATGTAGTTTTATGAAGAGACCAAATGCAAGTTACATGACCTTGGACTAGTTAATGGAGGGTCAACCTTTGGTCCTAAATTTACTAAAGTGTGGGTTTGGAAAAGTGAAGATGTTGCCTATAGCAACCAATCAGATTCTAGTTTCTGATTTTCATTTTACATGGTGGTGAATGTGAGTTTAAATATAATTGGTTGTTTTGGACCGCATCCTCAAAGACCTTGCCATTTCGGATTCCTGGCAAAGCATGATGGGGCTTGTAGTTTGACAACATTTGCGGTGTCACAGGTTGACCATCAGGGGACTAGACCTGGATAAGGGCGCATTATGTACAATTTACATGGAACTCTCACTTCTCCTGGCATACACACCAATGTGTTCCCTATCTTGGCATTGGAAACCCTTTTTCATGAAAGTCTAGATACTGCAAATCCAGATCTGTGGTTGAATGTCTAAAGTGCACACTTCCAAAGAGTGTCGAAACTTCCCAAATATCGTAAGCCTGGATCTGGCCCTTTGACACAATTTATATGTATGGTAGGTCGAAACCCTGGTAGGTTATATAGCAATAACCTTTGTTTTTTTCCAATGACATGTTTATATATTTTTCACAGGACATGATAGCATTTTCCAAAGAGGAAGCATATGATCTGTAATTAAATGGTGAGACAGACAGGAATCCTCTATAGACAGACACTAAGACATATCCCTTACTGACATGACCCATGCACTCACATTTTAGGACTACTTCTTGCAGACAGCGCCTCAGGGGGCAGATCTTATTCTCAGGTAACGCGGAGATGGTTGAAGTCCCAGCTCTTTTGATGTACAAGGCCACATTGCACAGAGGTGCTGGGGAGGCAGCTGTGACTCACCTGTACACAACTCTAAATTTCAGGCATGTTAAATCAATCACTGCCACACCAATTTCTGTGCATGTTCCTGTGATTTATTGCCTGCTTCAAAAACGCCAATAATTTATTGAGCCCTTCTCTGCATACCGTTTTTTGTTTTTCCTTTTAACTCCTCACTGGACGGCAGCTTCTAGCATTCTCCCAAACATGACAAAACTTTTGCTGCGTTCAGATTGCCTGTGGCCAAAAAAGCCGCAGGCAAAGCCAAAATCGGCGGCTTCCAGCTAAAAGAACACAGGAAACGCCGGCTTCACAGTGAAGCCGGCATCCTGCGAGAAGGGGAGGGGAGCTAAAAAGACTGATCGTAATGATCACGTCTTTTTAGTCCAATCGCCTCCCTTCATACACGCTGATGCCGGCTTCAGCACGTTCAGAGTGCTTTAAGAACGGCGGCGTGCCGCCGAAAACCTTCTTTTTTTGGCGGCTTCCATCGTTAGGCGCCGTTTTGAAAAGTCATCGTTCAGATTGCCTTCTAACGGCGCCTTTTCCACTACAGCCGTCGTTTTCAGTGAAAACGACGGCGATTTTAGGCAATCTGAACGGGGTATTAGTCATGGAATGGTTCTATTTCATCTTTGTTTGACTCCTTTCTCACGCTCCTTGCCAGCTTAAGCTATGGCACAAAACTTTTTTACTTTAAAATATATTTATAACTTTTCCTAATGAAATACTGTCAGCCATGTCAAATAAACCTGCTAAGTATTTGATTAAAGGTGCAGGGCGTTGCAGAGTTCCAGGTCCAGCGTTTGGGACTAAGGGTTAGACATGTGTAAGTGTAGACCTGGGGAGCAAAACGATTTGAACTTTAAGTGATGGAAAATGGAAACGGTGAAACAATTAGAGTTGAGGGACCAGATCCAGGGTCCCACTGGGCCTCCACTTCTGATAATTACTGTGAATCCCCTGGTGTATGTCCCATATGCCAGGTTATCATTCCCTGAGCTGGTCCTGTACCCCCCCCCCCCCCCCCCCCCCCCCCCAACCTATTATGTTTCAATTATTCAAATGTCAGTGTTTCCCCTATTCCAGTGATCACATGGACTGGTGATCTGATGACTTAAGGCAGGGATCTAGCACTACGGGCATGTGGGAATCAGGAACTGGTTTGCGTTGTTGTTGTTGTTCAGTTCTAGCTCAGTCCTAATATATTATATAATATATAATTATTACACATGAAGGTATGCGGCATGTCCAAGGGGATTAAACTGCATTTTTGCCCCTCACATTGCAGTTTGGTTTTGCTCAGTTCTACATTTACTTTTTTATGGCAAAACAGGTGCAAGTTCATCTCCTGTTCAGCCCTGAAATGCATTCTTGAAGAACCACTGAATACACTGCATGGCCGGGACCGTAGAATATCTTCTAATCTGTCTATTTCTTCTATGTAACTGTTTTTAGAAAGTTCCCCACAAGGTTCATTGACATGGGCAGCTGGGCTGGTTCTTGGATCTTGAATAAATCCTTCCATCTCATGCCAAGTGCAAGGATTCTATATCTAGTATAATAAAGACACAGAGGAACTTCTATAACCCAATGCTCACCATACACTGCACATACTCTGTGCTTATGCTAAAACGGCATGTGGTTAAATGTGTTAATGTATAGCAGGGGTTGTTGTTGTTGTTGTTGTTGTTGTTGTGTTAAACCTAGGCACTAGAAGCAAATATTACATACTGATTTTTTTATTTTTTTTTAACTAAAATAAAGTAAATATATTAGTTCATACACTTTTAACCATGCACATAATAATTCATACATACTTATATACATACTCTGTGTATATGCTGGCAGGTCCTCCTTCACATTGATCTGACTGCCAGGTCCCAACTTCAAGTCTGTATATCGACCAATAGAAAGTAAAACTATTTTAGGTTTCTTATTTTTATAGTTCTTCGGCAGGTCTATGCTAGCTGGGGCAAGTATCTAGTATACCTTTCTTTTGGTGATCAACAGACAGGCCGTTGTCTGACTGAGACCTTGGAAGATGCCTGGAATGAATCTGTTTCCATTCTGATGTATCCTTGTAGTTTGTGTAAGAAGTTGTGACCTTCAGTAATACTATATTGTTAAATGTTTCTTTTATCTTCCTCTACATATTATCTCAAGGCAGAGTGAGACCAGTGCGCGGGGGGTTTGGGGGGCTCTTATTTTTTTTTCATTAAGTCAGTGGGTCTAGGGGCATGAGAGCAATCTCATGGTTTCTAATGCTGGACAAGAGTAACCAATGATTACCTGAATAACCTGTTCTATTTTAGTAGGCACTGTAGAATTAAAAATCCTTTCTATATGCTTTAGCTAAGACCATGGATCAGACCTGAAGATCCAGTACCTGTAAGATTTTTGGAAACAAATTGTTCATATTTTGTCTGATTAATATGTGGATGCTTGGATGGAGCATTCTGACTGGCTACCCCGGATTTTGCAGAACACCAGACCTTTTACAATATGAAACCATGAAGTTGAAGTCTGTCAGTCCATCATGATAACGTTCTTCATAAATAAAGTCATGAATGTGTTGCTTCTATGGTGAAAGGCAAGCTGTTTATTGAGTTGCTGTATGATTTGTGCCTGGTTAGTTCTGCTAGCCTTACCGCAATGTTTATAAACCTTTATATAACAATAGTACATTCCAGATCATGGTCTATTTATGAAAGGTGTCTTTCTGTTACAGTAGAGGGCATGTAGACCTTGTATTCCAACTAACTTCCACATTGTCATATAGGCCTACACATTAATTCATTGGACTTTTCCTTTTGCCTTCATGATTCTACAACTTTATAAGACCCTCCTAATATTCTGTACAGTCTCCATACTTCATATTCAAAGTAATTTTCTTTTCCAGTTAAACATACTTGGTAGAGTGTAAAATCATGGACAAAAGAGGAATCCTTTACACACAGCTTAGCACTATTGGTCTAGTTCTATAAACCCCTATACACTATATACCACAGTTATATACATACAGTCTGTAACACAATGCTGGTGCCAGTGCTGGGATATCTCTGCTCTCTTCCTGCCTCAAACAATGCATTCCCATGGGCTGGGAGAATTTACACTATGTTGGCAGAAAGGATTTAGTAGTGAGATTTGTTGACACTGCTTTAATGGCTACAATAACATGTTTGTGTGTTTTGTGTCTTTTTTTTTTTATTTGACGTCACTTCCTCATGATTATCAGCTAAAACTATGATGTCCGTGTGTCCCATAATCTATCAGAATGTCCCACAGCGACCTAACCCTCAATGCCCTCAATGTAGAATCTCCCTTGTGGCACGGCTTGTTAATAAAACTGCAAGGCCAGGTCAATATCCTGTTTAGACATTTGTGCATATTGAAGTGAATGCCCCAGTGAAATGTCTGTTCTTGTATCGCCGCTGGTGCATTAAGGTCACCTTGTGGTTTGGATGAGTTGCTGGTTGTAATAACCGGTGAACCTTTCACCTTGAAGGTGGTTTATATTGCTGTAGCAAGTGACTAGGTAATGCTGTTATTAGAACACACCTAACTTGGTTATTATCGTATTACGTATGCGGCTCCACACATCCTGCCAAAGTGCACTCAACAAGTAATAACACAGACCTGAATATAATCTAAAAGTTTAGAGGTTATCCTCGCCTATAGTCTATATTCCATGGCCCAGTGTTGTGTGCAGAGATAATGCCCCATGTATCTATAGTTTAGCAATTGGTCATCCTGCTTAGTAGGTTTGTTTGCAAATAAGTCAGGAGCGTGAATCCTCTCATTGAGGACCATGAAATATCTCCCCCCTCCCGCATGATTACAATTATAATTTCTCAGAATAGTTTTTTAGTTTGTTTAGAGGTCGTTCCGTCTATAGTTCTGAGAACTCAGAATCTGTTTATAACAGTATGTAGCATGAGTGCTTAATACTTGAGATGGCTCATTATGGCCATGGTTATTAAATGTGCTTCTGTCGGTATAAATCAGTATAGCGCTTTATTATAAAAATATGCCAGCCCATAAGAATGCTCCATGGCACTAATTGGCCTGACCTAGATTCAGTGCTCATTACTATCACGGCAGCCCACGTATTGTACACTACACTGCACAGTAGACCGTTTCCTCTGTGCTGATAGTTCATGCATTGCTGCACTTGTAACTGTGTGGTTTGGAGTTCATTTTATTAATCCTGTACATGATAAAAGGAGTGTAAATAACAACTTAGCATTACTCACGAGTAGGGTGCTATTATCGTAGCGTTTGGTAAATGCACTGTTTGGATTGGTTGTTGGGAGGGCGTACCTTATTCCATACTTTAATCAAAATAATAATAAACATCTGTATATAAATGACCAAGCCTGCTGGCTCCCAGTGAGGGATCACTGTATATTGAGCAGGGAGAAGACCAATACATCTGTCTATGGAATCTGCACAGCTGGAGATTGAATTCCCTGTCCTATCTATTGCCAAAAGCTGAGCAAATGCAAAGGGATTCCTTACTCTGCAAAATGACTTTTGTTTTTCCAGCAAAGGGTTTGTGTCGGCTGCATATTTCCTATATTTGCTTGTCTTGTGGGATTTATATGAACTGTACAAACTATGTAACACTGGCTGCCTCCTAGAAAGCCAGTAACTACTTCAGTGTTACTTATGGCCAGATTAGGCAGGCACTCTCTTGTGTGGTGACCAAATGTAACGAATTCGGCTACACCCTATAATAACTGAATCTTCTGAAGTGAATAAGTGGAAATATGGAAGTTTGGATATATAAAGTGAAGGTTATCGTTTTGCAATTCAATCAGGAGTGACTGTATGGCAGGGTAGCTACACTCCTGTAATTTCAGTGTTTGCTCTCTGAAGAGAGACCCTGGTTCAATTCCTTGAACCTGTTATCGCATGAAAATGACGGCTTCAAGCTGGTTTACTGTATGTTCCTGATCAGACAAACACCATAGGGCTTATTTTTGGAGTAGGGCTTATTTTATTGAACGCTGACATGGCCCACCAAGTTTCTAATTACCTGCTCAGGGTGTCTTCTGTCATTGTATGCCGCAACACCATCCATTACATTGGGGGAGGGACGGGGTGGCGGGTGTAGCGCATGTATGGATGTAGTGTTTATTTTAGATAGGGCTTATCGGGGAAGCACGTTGGTTACAAAGTGTGTGAAACTTAATATTAAGTAATATCAAGACCCACTCATCCTTAATAACCTTATGCAACCTCTTGCCACTCTTCCCATAATACCATCTCCCCCCCCCCTCAAAGAGGGAGAGGTTAAATGTCAAAAACCCTGCAGTATGACTTACAGCCCACGCCTATCTCTGGTATACAGGATAAAGTCCAGAATATCAATCTGCAATCCCAAATGATCATATAGTCCCAGATTGTGCCAATTCAAACTAGAAAGATTGTGCAAATGAACAATAATTGGTGCAATAATTGCTCTAGTGAGTGTCCAGCTTAACAGTAGCCTAACATTAAATGGATTACTCACCCTTTTATGTCTAGTAGACAACAGAATCTTATATCTGTCATCCCCGTTGTGTACAGAATCGCCAATCGGCAGTGTCACGCCATCACCTGTCCATCAGCTAAGCATATGGTATATGGCCATATCCCTTTCTTTTACTTATCTTGAATACTTTTAACCGTTGAGAACGCAACTTAGCGCTGTTAACATGGTAGAAAATGTATACATTGGCATTGCCAAAGTTTTGATGCCTATATGCTTTGACTGGTGATCTTGTGAAGGATTTTAGCAGCATAGGTTAGTGTTTTATTGGTTTTTGTGGTTTGTGTTAGTAAGAATAACTCTGTCCTTGTATTATAGTGGGACGTCTACCAAGCCCACAAACCTTTCTAGTAGTGCTTTGAAATGTTTCATTCTGATCCAAGGTTAATGTTCCTGCTCGGGTTGGTTGATACCAAGTAAAACATTGGGCGTAGTAGCTTGGATTCTGGCCATAGATGAGCTGATAGGAATGCAAAGGAATCTTGTCTCATCAACTAGATAAAACTCACTGGTACAAAGACGTCCTGAAGAACACAGTAATAGAACTGTTGTCATTGAAGCTTGGGGCTTGACATCAGAAATATGCCCACTGGAAGCTGGGAAGGATTTGTGATAGTGGGTTCTGATTGTAAAACCAGAATAAGCAGTTTCGGGGTTATGTCTGGATAGTGGGTTGCTGAATGCAATAGCAGAACGCAAAAGTGATAGAGCCACTCTACAATTGCCCAATTGCTCAGCATCATATCTATAAACATATTAAACAGCATTTGTCATTTTTCTCTAAATATCAAAGTACAGCAACTCTTCAATACTCTGGTAAAGGGATCATGTTTATTAATGCAACATTTCAAAGTAAAAAAAAAAGTTGTTTTTTTAATAGCAATAATAATGTATGTAACACCCCTGCGGGTGTTTGGGGTTGTTATCTTGCCACAGTGCACAGAAGTCAGTGTGAGTGTATAGTGCAGGGAGAGACCGTTCCAGCAGTGGTAGCAGCATGCGGCAGGGAGAGATCGTCCAGTTCAGGCGGCTGTCAGTCACCAGGGAGCTGGCAACAAAGTTTCTCTTCAGCCCAGCTGAGGTGAACTCAATTATCCAGCAGAGAGAGCAGCTGCAATGAGGGTACAGGCCAGTGTACTGAGCCTCAAAACTGTTATTTGCTGTCATCATATGGTGACATATAATACCCTGCCAAAACACTTTCCAGCCAATCATCCATTGCATGGTACTAGAAAACACACCTATTGTTAATTTCTGAAAACATAAAGGGGCCGATTCAATCCCGCGCGAAGACGGGAAAAAACGCGAAGTGCGCTTTTTCTCGTCTATTACGGGAGTGAAACCTCGCGGAGTTTTGTTCGCACCTCTATGAGGTGCGAACGAAAAACGCGAGATTTTCTGCCTTACGCTATTTGCGTAAGGCAGAAAATCTTCGCGCCTAGAGGATTGAATCGGCCCCAAAGTGACATTCCTTACTACAGTACCTTTATCACACGCAGCAGAACACTTTAAATCATCCATTGCATGATTTGTTGCAATCCTGAATTATAGAAGCTCATATAGTTGACTCATCTGTATCAATTAAAAGAAGACTTCTTACTCAAGCATATAAAGGTGTGCATTCATATAGGACCCTACCCCTAAGCGCATTCATTACTAGTGTGTGACACTGCAGATTGAATGACGGATTTCTTCAGCACAGTAATAAGTGGACATACTTACCTCAGTACACATTTAATCCAGCATAAAAGAGTTTATATTAGGATCCCTCACCTGCGAAAAGTGGAAAAGAATAAAGAATATTTAGTTAAGTAATAATTTTGTATTTTAATAATATTGTATGCGATGGTTGATGTTCATATTTAAGAGTGACATATGTGACTCTAATAATTATTATTCTTAAACTGAATTTATGATAATAAATTTATGATAATAAATATATATATTACAGTGAGACCGATTTTAAGAAAATCAATTGCTTCTCCTAATTTCTACCAATCAATAGGTTAAACAGGGACCCCCAGCCAAAACCTCACAGATCACAAAAGTGTGTGTGTTTATATGTATATACATATAAATAATATCAGGGTTGGCTACTTAAGCGATTGTGACAAGCGCTTCACAAAAGGGGTGTAACTTGTGCCACCAAAGGGGTGTGTCCTGTGGATAGCTCCACCCATGGGTGTGTCTAGCTCTGACATGAGGACTATTTCACAATATAAATAGCTGCATCAGTATTTATTATTTCTTAAATTGTCAGTAAATAATCACTGTCACTATTTATTGTGAATAGATGTAAATAGGAGAACCAGTAACCTCATTATCTGTATAGAAATAGGACACAATGTGTGATTTCTATCATCATAACACAATGTGTGATTTCTATCATCATAACACAATGTCTTCTTCACCTGAATGAGCATCAGGGAGATTATCCAGCACTTCAGGGAGTCAGGGAGATCACCCACTTTTCAGGGAGTTGGCAACCATGATATAGAATATTATACACGGAAACATACGCACATCTACGCTATCACCCTATGGCCTCAAATTTTTGTGAACTCCCCTGTCCATGCAGATTAGCAGCCCATGTGACCGAACAAATTGCTCGTTGCCTCTCCCCAATACTGAAACTTAAATCTCTTCTCCAAACATTTCTTATTATATGCCTTCACATCAGAAAAGCTTATATTTTATACTGTTAAAATTGTGTGCAAGCCTCTCTCAATACTGGCCCCGCTATCGGTTTACTAATCTTATGTCTTTAATTTGTTTGTGACAGGTGACATTGGAGAAGGTCCTGGGTATCACAGTTTCAGCTGGAAGAGGACTCTCCTGTGACCCAAAGACTGGACTTGTCGCATATCCAGCTGGGTAAGTTGATATTTTTTGTTGTCCTATGCCAGCCCATGTTGTACAGCAGAGTTGCGATGGCAGTGATCCCACACAGAAGCCTTTTCACTTCTTTAAACAGCAGGTTGAGTATGCTTGGCGGAGGTTGTTGGGATATGCAATAGCCTAAAGATAGACAACCCCAAAAGTATAATTTACAAAGACAAAATAGGATTGTAGCTGCATGAGCCCTGCTATCGGCCCTGTGGAAATAAGTGAAGAGTATTGAAAGATGAATGCACGGCATGGATTGAAATATTCATGATGGTAGGACAATGCTAGACAGTTCAGCCGCTCATCACCCTGGTTTTATAAACGCTTCACGTTTTTTTGAGTAATGGAGGGTTAGAGTTCAGACAGTACGTTGGTGAGTTACTTGTAGTGGATTTAGTATGTTTGNGTTCTTCCAGAACTGAAATAGGAATCCACATTTTATTCAGGCTTTAGACGCGAACTAGCTTGTCATCTGCTTTTTTTGCATGTAATACGGTACTACTTAACCGTGTCTTTTTATACGCGGCTCTGAGCCACACGATAAGATGACTTTTCTCCCTTGCGCTGTTTGAGTAAGGGTGTAAGAATGTTGCCCTCAAAGTGGCCCATTTGTCTGTGGCAAACAGGTGCAGATTTGTTTAATTTAACATGGCTAACATGGTATTACGTATGTTATATTGGTTTTTTATTTATTTATATAATACACACACACCACACTGTGGTTGCCATGTACTCTTACTTTGGTATAAAGTAGAGCATCTTATGCAGCTCTGAGGTACACCCCACTGATGTCTGAGGATAGTGCATGTCTTCTATTTAGATATATTTTTTTTTCTTTTACTCTATAGTTTATTTCATAACAATTTCTCTTCCTGTGTGTGTTAGTTTTTTTTTTTTTTGCCTTTTTTCCCTTCTAATTACAGCCTGTTACAAAGTCCTATAATTACTTCTGATGTATTGAATGCAAGGCTCCAAGATTCTGTCTTCAGCCAGACAGGTGTGGGAAATGTAGAGAACGTGAAACTGATCTTGGACTTGTGTTACATATTACTTTGTAGTTACAGTACTGAAGTTCACAGTTAATCTCCTGTTCGTGCTGATGATAGCTGCACACCTGATTCTTGGTACTTTGCTGTTAGAAGTGACACAGATTTGCAAAATTCTCCACTGTTTATTGACACATCTGGTGTAAATGCTCCACAGTATTGGCTCATCTTGTGTTTCTGCATTAAACCCTACATAAGGAAGCTTCCCTTTATGACTTTTTCGCCTTCACTCCTGCAACTAAAAGTCGTTTGGAAAAGCTGTAGCTTGAATGGAGTTACAATCCTGCAGTATGCTTGGCATGTTAACTCCTATGAGTAGGACCCCCATCCTCCTGTCATGTCCTCTACCTGGCCCCATCTCTTCCCCTCTTTATATCTGCACATATCGTAACCAGCTTCTTAATTTCTTTCATTATATGGCTATATACGGTCAAGTTTTACTTTCTATGCAGTGTATGAACTTGATCCCTTGTAGTAGCAGCATAAAAGAAATGAATGTAATAGTAAAATTGCTTGTCTTCATAAGGCATGCTACATAACAGTCGTAAGCATGAAATTGGTTGCTATTGACAACATTTCTATTATCGTGCAACCCATAATGTAGTTTATTTTAAGCTGTTTTAAATGATCCATGTTTGCATACAATGCTTTTGTGCTCCATTTGTTTACCGAGGTTTTGGACAAGGTTATCATAGTCCTGCATTGTATTCATACAGACTGAGGAGATCGCGAGGAGATAGACTGTGGCCGCTTGGTTTCTGTGCCTTTAATTGGTCCACTGGATGGATCTCTTCAAGCATTGCCCCGAATCTGCAATTTTGGGTGTCTGGAAAAAGTCATGTTGANGATTTACTTGTACAATTGATCAACAATGTCAACATTGTGATGGGCCATTTACTTTTCTCCTATCATCCATCTGGGGGACACTGTACCTATGGGGATTGTAGGGCCAGCTAGGAGTATGGGCACTTAAGAGTTAAACTTTTAATGTGAGTCAGAGCAGGCTCCTCCTCCCCTGCAATCCCCTGCCCTTCAGTTTTTGTAAGTGCCCGGGAGTATCGGCCACGTTTTTTGTGTGGGCTCATTTTAGCCCTTTTTACTTTTTACTTTTACTTTTATTTTTACTTTTATTTTTCTTTTATTTTTACTTTTATTTTT